>JAGGAR010024146.1:0-15955 GCA_017657315.1 Termitomyces sp. K1Ag
GCCTTCCGCCAAAAATAAATTTGGATAGATCATCAAAGGGTGTGCTCTCCCCATTTGTCTAAGTGCTATCAGCCTCGAGTTGGCCTCAAGGTGTGGTCTGCGACAAGCCAAGACGGCAAGGTATGACTCGAGGGATGCCGGCTAGCGCTTCCTCTGCGGAACAAGTGTCCCTCATAGCACTTGCATTTGGACGACATCGATACATAAAACCAGGTCCGATACTTATCTCCTCCTTTCAGTGATATTTTTCCTTCCAGATGAAGATTTCTGTGTAACGAGAGGAACCTTTGGCAGCGAACACGGATTCACCAAAGGCCCGACGTCGGCCACGATGCAAGGGAGCGCTTGCAGCCACATGAAAGCCCATGATAATTGAGACAGAAACTTGGTAGATGATCATAAAGCAGTACTAAGTACTGTATTCCAGGGAGTTTGAGAAGACGCAGATGCTGTTCCAGCAGCCTGAAGGCAAATATCAAAACAGCCTGTCCCAAGTCAGCCTATTTGTGCAGGAGCCGGTCTCACTGGCAGCTTTCTCCCTCTTGTGTAATTAGAGAGGAGGGTTCGGCCTGGGGGAAGATGGTCGACGTGATCCTGGATAGTCAAGGTTTGACATTTCCATGAGCCAGTCTTACTTTTCCACCGTGACAACGCGCACTAGTACTGGAATTTGAAAATAGAGTAGAGAGACGTGCGATGGCGAGTCATCCGAGTCCCGAACGTTGAAACTTTCTCAGGTACCATCGACCACTTCCTTCAAATCGGTATGTTATTAGCCTTGCAAAGGGCCCTTCAACTGTCATTATCAGCCACCCTGTGGCCTCTAATCAATCTGTTCTCTGAGCCGTTGCCGCCCACTATCAGCGACCTCCTATCTAGACGAAGTGAACTTCGAAAACGCTTCCCAGCCGTCCAATCGTCCCGATGGCGTGTTTCTCGGAGGCCACTTCCCTTCATGGCGAAGGACAGCGCGTCTGCGTCATTCTACCGTATCTACCAGTTTGTTATCCTCGATTGGACCATTCCGCTCCGGAACGAGCTCGAATACTTCTGCATCGGGCACCCAGACTGGGCTGTTGCTGATTTACCTGACCCGGCAGACACTCAGGACCCCGCGCGCTATGCTGTACTGGCTGGGGTGGCGTACCTAATGTGTGACGCGTTTAATCGACGGATAGAACTGGGTCTGCCTCGAGATGCACCTCCTATTGTGGAGGACTGGGAAGGACTTGCGCGTCGGCCAAAAGTACTGGAACGGGTGCCAGAGTGGGCAGAGAAAGTCGCTCCGCTCCCAACTGCGTTCTATGTTCCGAATGCGGATGGTCAAAACGTGGACACAGACAGTCCGGACGTGTGCGAGCGCTTCAACAAACTCAACTTGATAATGTTTCAGCCGCATATTCATTTCATTTGAGTGCAGGTATCTGGTGCTTTGGCCTATGTTCCTTTGATGTTGACTGAGTACTACCTCTAAAGGTTCGCTTTTCCTGATATTGTACTTGCCCCCTCCATCCATTTTCCAAGATACCATTTGCATTTTGGTGCGTAAAGATGACAATGGCCGAGGCATACCATGGCACCGACTGCCTCGAGGCCGTTCGTCACTGCGGTCCTGGAGTAACTGCAAACGAAGCAACTCATGGCCACGAACATGGCAAAAAATTTGACCTGTTCCTAGGGTTACTGGCCAACCGAATGATTATTGTTGCACTCGCCTCAGTGATCAATGTGGTCAGGAATCCAAGGACTAATAACGGCCTTGAAAGCCATCCGAAACCATTTCGGTACCGTCTTGAACCACGTCGCAAAATGGAGCGCGGAAATGTAGGCTCACGTGGGGCTTATCTTCAGCGCCACAACGTAGACGCTTCATCAGGTTCTTGAAAAGGCCATCTCGAACTTCAGCCATCGCCTTCACGTTGGTGACTTTTTGAAACTTGAAGCCTAAAAATTGGCTTGTAATATGTAGTATGATTAGATGTGTTATACAATCGCGTCACATTGCAGACGTGGTTCCTCACCAACGAAGCGTTCGACGTTTTCTGGTTCATGATTCCCGCTATAGTTTCGGCTTACTAGTTTCAAGCTCGTAAGTGCCAACCGGCAACCGACTGCCAGAAAAGCAACAAGGGGACTACGTGATGTTTGGCAATATTTGCAACGTATTGGTGGCCACCGTGAACAGTGACCAGACCCTTTGACCACCACTTCTACCCCGTCTCCGCTCTAACATGGATAGACTTGAAGCTCTGGGGCAGACTCTGTCCCAAATAACCATGTATGATATCAAATCTGCCTACAACCAGGTATAATCTACCGAAATCCTCTGTCACCGCCATACTTACCACGACCCCGGGCTGCAGGCGAAAAACATGGTCCTCAATGTCACCGAAATGGAGGCTAAAGTGCAAGAGGCGACGAATGAGGATCCATGGTATGCGCTTCCTGTGTTTGGAACCCTGGAATTCGGCTCAAGTTGATGACAGGGGAGCAAGTTCAACGCTGATGCAAGAAATCGCGCAAGGGTACGTCGTGCTTCACAATTTCGCCTCATACAGCTAACCAAGCGGAACTCCACAGAACATTCTCCTTGTCAGTCCCGCGTGCCTCTTGCTTCCGAATGAATTATGTGTTCTAACATCACTAATGCAGCCAACACTTCAACGAAATCATGCCCGCTATCTACTCACGCTTTATGGAGAAGGAAGCCCGGCAGTGGCGACAGATCTACAAGGTACCTTTCTAAACATGGCTGTTCCTTCTCCCTCTCACATTTAACAAACAGGCTCTACAACTCCTCGAATACCTGATCAAGCACGGCTCAGAACGCGTCGTCGATGATGCTCGCTCCCATGTCTCCACTCTCAAGATGCTTCGCAACTTCCACTACATTGACGACAAGGGCAAGGATGAAGGAATCAATGGTAATGCTCTGCATCGTGTGGATATTCTGACTACGTGTGCTGATTTACATGGCGTTAGTACGCAACCGATCACGCGAGATCGTCGAGCTCCTCTCCGATGTCGAGAAAATCCGTGGAGAACGCAGGAAGGCCAAAGCGAACAAACATAAATACACTGGTATAGGGAATGATGGATGGGGCGGGAGCTTCTCAGGTGGTGGTGGGAGCCGGTATGGTGGCTTTGGTAGTGCTGCTGCTCCCGCTCCCGCTGCTGCCCCAGCGATCGCCAAGCCCAATCTCATGGACCTTTTTGGCTCCACAGCGCCCACCACCAACACATACACCGCACCCCGGCCCGCGCAACAGCCTTCCTTCATCGGCAACACGACCACCACCAACTTCGGAGGCATACACCGTCCCACACCATCCCTTTCTTCACAACCCCAATTCTCCGCTGCCCCTCTGCAAGCCCAGCCCCTCTTCGGCGGAGCACCCCTCGCCCCGACTCCCGTTACGGCACCTGCACCTGCGTCTGCACTCGCGCCCACTGCCGCGAAGTCGCCTTCAGGAGCCGGAGCGTTCGACGATTTGTGGTCGATGTCGCTTGGGACATCGAGTAAGCCTGCGGCCTCAAGTGGACAGAACAAGTCGATAAAGGATTTGGAGAGGGAGAAGGCGATGGCGGGGTTATGGGGTGGTCAGAAGCCTGCTGGGACGACTATGGCTGCAGCCAAACCTGTGACTGGTGTGGCGCGGCCTGCTCCTGCTCCTGCTGCTTCGAGCGGGGATGATTGGATGTTGTGAGGGTGGCTGGATGGATTCGGTGATACATAGACGTACGTTGGGCTTGTTTTGATGTTGTGCTTTAGTGGATAGACGGTCGAAATCCCTGTTATTCTTTTCTATTTCTATTGTGTTTCTAATGTCTTCAAGGAATCACTACTGCATCGTCGTTGATCTTTTACTGTTACAGTGTTCTTCAAAGTGTACTTAAAAAAATTGGATAGGTGAATGGGTATGGTGAATGGGTCAAACATGTCATGGAGGGAAAGAAAGAGACCAGAAATGCTGCAAGAAATGAAAAGGAAAGCATTTAGAGGTGGTCGTCGTTTTGTGCACAGTTCCAGATATATCGACGTACTGTCCGATACACTGAAGAACAGAACTTGTGAGAGATCGACGGCATAGATAAACAAGACCCTCATAAGTACCTCGAACAATGAAAGTGGTTGGGGGTGATGGCATCTCAAGGAAGATAGCCGTTGCAGCCCTCGACATGCTCCAGGGTACGTATGTTGATGACTTCAACAGGCTGTTTTGTTGTGCCTTGAAATCGTCCTTTTTGACGTTGATTGTTATGTCATCCTTGTCAGCCTGGTCAGCCTGAGCTGTATCGTGTTCTTCATTCCTAAACAGCCTTGCTACTCGTACAGAGAATAGTGTGATGTGTGCAACGGTGCTGAAGTTCCTGGGAAGCGGCATTGTAGTTGGGGCCCAGGTGGCAATGGACTGTGCTTCAAAAACATCATCAGGGGAGATTGGCTGTGACCTCTGCCGATAGTTTCCCAACACGATCCATGGAAAGGTATCCCGTCCAAGGACAAAGACTGTTTCGTCGGCCATGTCCCATGGGGAAAATGTCCACTGAGCACCTTGCCGGGATATATTAACTTTGGACTCTGTGCCGGCAGAATTTTCAGGAGTGTAGTTGATAGGGAGTGTCGTGGCGGGGACTCTCATACGTGGCTCGTTCCTGTTCTCTGGCACAGTTGGGGCATTGCTGGGGGGATTTGCTGTGGCAGAAGGTGTGTTATTTGGCTCGGGCTGGGGCCGTGAATTCTGCGTAATAGCAAGTGGGCTGCACCGAACCTCGTATGGTGGAGCTGGAGTGTGAGTTGTTGATGAGAAGCTGGTGGTTTTTGAGATTTTGCAGCCAAATAATTTTGCCAGTCCTCTTGATTTTGTGAGAGTAGCGACTTGACGATGCCGAGAAGGAAGGTTTTCTTCCCACCGTTTTAATGCGGCCCAGTCGATGGATGGATGGACTGAGAGAGTGAGTAGACCCTTTTGCAAAGCAAAGGATCCAATGTGGGGATCCACAACCTGGCACCTTGAAGTGAAGGAGTCGAGTGTCACAACCATCCACTTATGACTAAAGTGGCGGTTGTGACCGCCGTTAGGAAGGGGTATAGGTGCACCATTTCCTACCTGTAGTCCAATCAGTGATATCGTAAATATGTCAGGGTTGCTGCTCGGTTGCAACAGTTACTCGTACCGTAAATTGTAAATTTCCTTCTGTGGCGAAAGAGGCCTCAGGTTCCGAGGCCAATTCTCCAACCGTAACTGTTCCTGAGAAGCTGAACGAGTGTAAACGCTGTTCGCCCCCGTCGCCATTGACTCCACTCGACGGCCCACCACCACCATGACCACTATTGCCACCGCCACGACCGCCACCATGACCACCATCATAACCGGTCTTCCTCCATTTGCTAGAGATATAATCAGCATCAACAAAGTCTTGGATGATCAAAGAGCTCGCCTGTTTCCCAAAGAAAGCGTCCACGACGCATATGACACCATCTAGAACGATATCGCGCCCTAGGCCAGATGCAAACTCCTCGTTGTGCCAGAATATTGACGCGATAGGGCCAGGATCTGCTAGACCCGTAGTCTCGAGAAGGATGTGATCAAACGCGCCCTTGCGCTGCATGAGCTTTTCGATCGCAGCGACACCAGTGTCTTTGATACTGCAACATAAGCATCCGTTTGCCAATTCCAGGATCTCTTCAGATTGCTCTTCTGGAGACGACGAGACGTTGACGGTCCTTGCTGCACTGATGTCAGAACAATGTCACAGAATAACATGTGGCATACATTCAATGTCCTAGGTGTATCATTCGTCAGGGCTGGTGTAAGGGCGAAGTAGAACGCACTGCAGTGTCGCCAAACTCGTTCATGATGACAGCTATGCGGTACCCATGTCTTTCTGTCAAGATCCGCCTTTATGTGCTGTTAGCGCGTGCTGAAGAAAGATGGAAGGAAACGTACTTTAGAAGCGTAGATTTGCCTGCACCGAGGAAGCCACAGATGATGGTGAGGGGCACACGGTCATGAGTGCGCTGCGGCGTTGGCTCGTGCTCGATAAGGGCTCTGTGGGCGCTGTAGACGGCGACGACGACGACAAGAACAGACTCACGGTGCTTCGTCGTCCGAGTCCATGGCAAAAGAAGCTCGCGAGGGATGACATAAGACTGACGGACATCTCCGTCGGTCCCTTGTGCTAATTTACGTATGACCACCGTGACCGCCAACTTTCATTAACAACGCGATTCACCATCATGATGGCTGCAGCCCAAGTCCAGGACATCCAGTCCGTTATCCAGGGTCCCGGCGACGTCGAGTGGAAGCGCGTACCCCTCTCTTCATTGTATTCTTGCCCTCTGACGGTCGCGAAATCCCAGATATGAGATGCGACGCGAGGCCCAGGAGATTCTGCCTGGGCTTTTTCTCGGTCCGTTCATGGCTTCAAAGTCGATGGAAACCCTTGCAAAGCTGGGTATAACACACATGTGGGTGGCACATTTCTGACTCGTGACACCCCCTAATGGCTTTCATTGGCAGCATCTGCGTACGCGACTTGAAAGAGTCGTTCTCTGTAAAACCCCGATTCGAAAACCATTTTGTATATCTAACTCTAGACGTGGAGGACAACGAAGAGCAGAACCTTATTCGCGTATTCCCCCAGTACGACCCATTTTTGTATACGTCAATTCTGACAAGTTCTGATCTAACCATCTAGAGCGAAACAATTTATCGATAATGCACTTAGTTCCGGTGGACGTGTACTCGTACATTGCAACGGTGCGTGAATCTCCAGGATTGTTTCCGAGTCGTCAAATTCCACACTGATGTGCAGTATCTTAGGTGGCATTAGCCTCTCTCCCTCCTTTGTCGTCATGTACGTTATGCAGTACTACAAGCTCACATGGGAAGAGTCCCTCCACCTCGTACAAAACCGACGATATTGTATTTCGCCCAATGGAGGATTCCTGACTCAAATCAAAGTGCGTTTTACTAATTCTTGGGGTATCTATCTCGAATGAACAAAATACATCTAGGAATACGAAGCGATCTACAAGGCGAATCAAGCATTAGCATCGTTCCCAGCTGCGACACGAGGTGTCGCGCGACGCAAACGTGGGGATAAGGAAGACGAGGAAGAGGACGAACGGTGGGTGTCCTAACACATACCCTTTGCTCAAATTGATGACTGAATGACGCTTCAGGGAGGACGATCGAAAACGCGCGTGGCTTTCCAACGAACCAGAACCAGCATATGATCCAAACGCGATGGAAACATCATGACCACGAATCCTTCACACCCCAATCATCCACTCCATTCCACCTCTCCGCTCCGTACTGTTTATCCCACCCTACATCATTATCCATTTTACAGCGACTTAATCTTGGCCTTTTCCTTCTCCTGTATCACGCGTTTCGCGTGGACATCTACAATACGAATTTTTGTTTAGTTAACGGGAACAAGGACACTAACAGTTGACATACCTTTGCGCTTCACCCATGCCTCGACTGAAATGCCGGCGAATACTACAGCAGCACCGAGCCAATACTTATGGACCGCTAGCTCGAGTTACTCTCGAAGTTTTCAACATGCGTCGTTCAAAAAGTAGTAGGTTTGAGTGTCACTGAAGCTCCTAGCTTATTTTTTGTCTTACAGGAATCCAAGAGCGTCTTTCAAGACAGCAGCATCCAAATCTGAATAACCTTCCCGTAGAATTGATTCAGATGGTCGGAAATTACCTTCGTCCCATTCCTCTCTCTACTGAAAGACTTAGAGAGGCGTTTCTACTTGAAATGGGCTCTCCCTTCTATAAACAAACTCTTGACTCGTTCGCAGAATCACGATACGCTTTGAGCGCTCTCTCGTGCGTCTGCACTGTCGTCCGTAGACCAATAGAAGCCCTCCTCTACAGCGAAGTGATGTTGGGCATCTCCTTAAACACAGACCCGAAATTCAAACCCAATGTCTGTGGTGCAAATCTGCTCTTGCTTCTGCGTACATTACGCGAACGGCCCGACCTAGCGTGTCTTGTACGTGATATCGTGGTAGTTTATCCCAGGGTTCCTTTGTCTTCAAACGCGAAAAAAAGCAAAGCCACTATCTCAGCCTTTGATCGATTCCTTACCCTTTGCATCCATGTCCAGGCTCTTGTCATAGACACAAGCCTTTTGAAGCCAGAAGGACCGCCATGCCCCAGCTTAAAGCAACTCACCATAGTCACCATTTATGGGACCATTGATGTCCTCTTTGACCGCTTCCCTGGTCTCACTTCATTGAATGTTGTTCGCTGTCTTGAACCGCGCATGGTAATTCCTCTAGCAATCCAGCCAATTCCAACACCCCCACTTCGAACTCTTCGCTTCGCTTTCAATCCAAGACGTTGTGAACCAATTGAAATATTTTTATGGATCGTCGAATGCCTTGGAGAAACCCTGGCTGACCTTTCCTTCCGGTTTTGGGAATGGCATATGAAGTGGAACACACCTGAAGATGATCCACTACCATTGACTATGCCCAGACCACTTGTGGACATAGCCCTTCATACACTGCATCTCGACCACAGTTTGTTCAGCATAAAGTATCCCCATACTCACCATATAATGCGTGATCTGCGTCACTTACAACACCTACATATCTCATTTTGTCAGCCTCTCAAGGTGGCAGATTTTCATCGAATACCAATGTCCTTGCACAGCCTGACCCTTTCCACATTTGGGCAAACTCCCCCAGACCCCAAAACATGGGGGAGTGTGGAGCTGCTGGAGCTGGGGCTGGGGCTGCTGGGGCTGGAGCTGGTCGCCCTGAAGGGGCTGGCGAGGTTGACGGCCCTGGCGGGGTTGACGGCCCTGGCGGGTTGGCGGCTGTTGGCGGCCCTGACGAGGTTGACGCGCCTGACAAGGTTGACGGGCTTCGCTGCGGGTGACTCGGGGACTCATGATCAAGTGCGAGTGGTTGGTCGGGAATGTACTAGGTATAAGATAACCGAACGAGGGTTTTCAGGTAACAGTATAGTTGAAAGGGGGCCCTCTACGACGAGACAACGTTGATGTGAAGAGGATAAGATGGTTATGAGATCTGAGACATCATGGTGCTGTTTTCGATAAATATATACAAGTAGACTCGGATGCGGTTGACGACACAAGTAATGCTGTGGCGTGGCTGACTCGAGGCTGAAGCACTGACAACTGGGCGGATATCTTCAAAGTTCGCAGCATTCGGACTAAAAGTTGAAGCCTCAGGTCTCAACACATGCTTTGTGACTTGATAATCGAACGTGGTTATGGAAGTGATGTCTCGAATAAGGTGAAGAAGTTGTCAATATTCTCGAAGAGCTTTCCTAGACTGGTAACCACTCCCTCCACGGATACAAGTCACCCGAGACTTGCATCCGTGGAGGGAATGGTCACCGATCTAGAGATTTTCAAGATTGGACAATTCGCGAAGCTTTTTTCTAATATCATATTTTTCCTGCTGAAATTTGAAGTCTGAAAAAAATCTGCCTCTGGAGCGCCTCAAAGGATTCGTTGTTGACTGAGGTTGAATAGAGCAATACGATTGGATAAAACACGGTAGGTACCCCAACCAATAACCAATAAACCCAATATCGAAGGCAAGGTACAGTCAACAAGTCCACAGATCTTGCACCCAGTCAATCCGAGTGGGTCTCCATTGTTCGACCCGTTGCTCTCTCGTTGAGCACCCTCTTCACCTGATCATAGCAAAAGTTTTGCGGTTTGGTCTGTTACGAGTTCCTCCTTCTCGGCGCGAGGTACGGAACTGACTCCAATAATTAACCTATTATTGATAGACCAGTTGTCGTAAGCGCGAGGCTGAGTCTGTTGGTTGAGGGAAGAGGCTAATGAGAAGCTCTGGTATGGATTCGTGCATGAGAAAAAATAGCGTAGGAGCTAGTACTAGTAAAACGCTCTACCGGATGAAGTTCAGATCTCCGGTTGAGATTTACTTATTGTGAAAATTGTGTAAAAAACGTTGTTAGAGCGATCAAAGGCCTAGGGAGTTTCCGGGACCGGCCAGTGAACATCAAGCTGCCGGAGAACCCATAGGAGAGGTAGTCGAAAGGACAGAGAGATTGACGACCCCACTCAGTACTGTGAGGCTGTGTGCTTTTAATCTAATCTAATCTTATCATAGAATTTGCTTCTGCTCATCGGACGGATCCTGAAATATGTACATATGTCATTTTACAGCTAGACTATAAATGACATGCACGTATACCTCCTGACAGCTCTTGAGTGTATATTTGGGAACTCCTGGCGTGGAAAAACGGAAAGCGAATGTTTCGCAGAGATCGCCACAACTGGAATATGACTCGAGGTCTTAAAATCAGTCACACATACACACATCCGACACGTCTCTAGATCTGGAGGGAGAAACCAACCATTCTCGGCCCCAGTTCCATTCATCATCAGTTGACTCAGGTCATAGCTTTATTCACGCATTCACAAGACTCTTCCATGTATGCGATGCCAAGCACGCAAGAACTTTCTACCTTGATCAAAGTGTGGCTCTTCCTATCGTCTTTTCCTACTTGGTTAGGAAACTTTGCGACCCACATGGCTCCACATGGCCGCAAACTCCTCTTACGGTATCCGAAGGCGAGAGCTTCGCGCCAGAAGCATCGCCACAAACCCCACAGGGGCCATTCCATAAAAGGTGATCTTGGCAGGGGTCGAGACGACAGATTTTACTTTGCCGGCGGGGCCGCTTTGAGACTCCGACTTTTGTACATCTCTGCTCTTGACCTCCACCACTACCGCTCCCTCTAGTCGTTTTCCGCCGTTTCATGACCACGGGAACGACCACAGCAGAGTCATACATCTACTCGTCGCTGTTTGGCTATGCCCGACCTACTCAGACCTCTCTCGCCTCTGCTAGCATCCGGATCCACTCGGTTCAAGACGAACAAAGTGGACAAAGTGCTTTGGGTGCTACGTTAATGCAAGATTTGGTTGGAGTTGTGGAAAAAGACGACGACGATATGGAAGTCCCACAATCGATGTCAGCGTCTTGCTTTGCAGATCCAATGTCCTCATCGCCTGCTGCGATGTTCCTCTCGGCGTTTAGCTCTCCAAAACCCTCTGTGCCTCATCCAGACAGTGAAGGACACATTGTCTCAGGCTATACTCTGGGGCCAATCATTGGCCACGGCGCTTTCTCTACCATCAGGCGCGCCTCCTCTGCATCGGGTGATGTGGTTGCTGTCAAAATCGTCAGACGTTCCGATCATTTCAAGCGGGGTAGCGACTCGGCTCTTGCGAAGAAGCGCATCAAGCACGAAGCTCAGGTCTGGGCGACTCTGAGCCACGAGCACATTCTACCGCTTTTCTCTGCAGCTCACACACCTTATGCCGATTACTTTTTCACTCTATTCTGTCCCGCTGGTTCTCTTTTCGACATCTTAAAGCGGGATGGTCGGCCCGAGTTACCTCATGATGATGTGGGGATGATGTTCAGGCAGGTGGTGCGGGGGTTACGGTATCTGCACGAAGTTGCCATGTTGGTCCATAGGGACATCAAACTAGAGAATGTACTCGTGGACGAATCTGGGGTGTGTAGAATTGGAGATTTTGGCATGACCAGAAGGATAGGTGAGCCGGAAGAAGAGGAAGAGGAAGATCAAGATCAGCAGCCGACCCAGATCTACCAACCAGTCCACGCCACAGTCCACCGCGCGGTTTCTCTTAACGTTCCAAATCCGAGGGTAGGGATAAAGGGGATAAACCTCCAAGCTCAATTAGCACGCCATCGCAATTCCACGTCGTCCGCTCACCCATCACCTCCCCCCAAATTCCAGCCAGGATCACTCCCTTATGCGGCACCTGAACTTCTTCTACCACAGGCTGGCCCTGTTATTCCCTATCCTGCTCAAGATATCTGGGCTCTTGGTGTTGTTCTTCACACCCTACTTACAGGCCGCCTTCCCTTTTCCGATTCGTTTGAGCCTCGGCTGCAAATGAAAATACTGAATGGTAAGCATTCAAGTGCCCGATGTTCTTATGTCTTGGCTTGGGCTCATTCATTTTGTCTACTTCATTAGGTGTCTATGAAGCTCCGACTGGGATTGGCCGCGGGGCGGAACGTGTGTTGAAAGGATGCCTTGACCACTCAGACACAACCCGCTGGAACATTGCCATGGTTGATGAAGTTGCGTGGGGTGTCGGGTGGGGTCCGGAGAGCGATGATATCACTCCTGCCGACTCGGACGAGGAATTCCAAGTGCCGTCCCATTCGCGCTCTCGCTCTTGCCGTCGGCTAGAAGACACTATTCCAGAAGATCCTGAGTGGCACCAAGAGGAACCCAGCCCACATCCTGCTCATGACGCAGCGTCTCGGCGGTCCTCATCAAGATTGAAACGTTCCCTTTCCCGTGCTCCTCATTCGCGTCCTACACTGCCCCGCAGCAATTCACGGCCACGCCGTGCTCCCTCTCCATCCGTAACGACTTTCAATTCTACCGGTACCCCCGTGCGCTCTCCATCTGCCGTTCGATCCCCCTCCAGCATGCGCTCTCCCTCGTCTACACGATCGTCCCACTTTTTTGATCCCACTTTTGACCTGCCATCCGCATCCTCTTTTGAGCGCGGCCGAAGACGTCAAAAATCCTTCCCTTCGGACCATTCGCCTAGCCTCAGCATTGCCCCACCCATGACGCCCTCTGACTCGCTTGGCCCAGATCCCCATCTCGACCGCTCCTCGTCCCGCGGACGTCGGCGCAAGGTTGAGTTCAAGACGGCCCCTCCTCCTCTTAATGGGGTAGGACATCTCTTCGTTGCCGAGGAGCTCGAGCCGCTCGAGGTGTCACACAGTGCGACGTTCAGCCACGGGCGTGCGCAAGTCCCAGATGTGTTTGTGGGACGGCGAGTGCAGAGGAGCCAGTCGAAGCCTTCGTATGATCCTACACTTGCATACAGCGCGTCGAGGCGAGGGAGTAAGCACTCGGAGAACACGCTTCCGAATGAAGAAACGTGGCCGAGGTCGTTCGTGACTGGAAATGGGGATCTCAAAGGGCTGTTCAATTTCCCGACAACCTTGTTGAGACCGGTGCGCCCGACGACGGTTTCGGATCGATACACAAGGAGTAGAAGCCTTGAAATTGTGCGTTGAGTGTGTCCCTTTGGGCTACTGAAGTTGCGAGTCCGTAGGGGCTCATCAAATTCGAGGATTTGTCTGGTTTGGGGTTTCTGGCCAACTCTTTGTTGTTCGTATGATCTATCTTTGGATACCCTGTACGTGCGCCCCGCCGTTTCACATTACCTGAACACCCTAATGCGAATGTGTCTTTCTTTCTGCATCCCCGGTTTCTCCTTTTCTATGGTCTTTATACGCAGTATCAATTATTTATTAGGCATGCACTCCATTTCTTCTGCCTTTGCAACTTACGACCTACCCACGATGATTATGATGTCCATTTTACTTATCTGTAATAGTCTAGTAACATTCTTAAGAGCTATCTGTCGCAGCATCATCCTGTCCGTATGTGTCAGCTTCGGACTATCGATGTGTAAGTGAGAACAATGTCAGGTGTCTGATCAGAGAGGTGTCGCATAAACTACTTTTCCCAACTACGGGGACCTGGAGTTGGCCGTCGGTTTCCTTTCAGCAGTCAGAAAGTGTCATAGAAAAGGGACTCCGAATGCCCTGCCTTGCCCTGCCCTAAGACGCGATCTGTAACATCACGTGGAAATCTTCCTTCGTAGCCATGTACAGAAGCGTGACAGATAACAAAAGCTTTTAAAAGCCAACTGACGCGTTGCCAATGAGTTCTCCGTCTGATCTTCCACGAAGGACCTCAGAACATATTCCAGAGGATCCTTCAGACTCGTCTGGTAAGTTCACGGTTCTCGAGGGAGGTACGGCTTGACAAGATTCTTTAGATACAGACGAACTTGGCTCTCAAGACAATACGTCCGCAGAAACAGAAGAGATGGGAAATAATTTGTCCTCCGAGTATGACCGTGATTTAGTCCTTGGTACGCCCATATTGCTTGTTTATTTTCCGAAGCGATTTGATTCCAATAAATACAGCTGCCCTGGACGCTATCCCAGACACGCCATTGAATCGGCCTCCTGCGTTCGAAGGGCCTTCCTCCGCTTCTGTCGACGCTCCAAGACCATCAGAAAGTGTACGCCCATCTCAGGAGTCTGCGTCGGGCGAAGCATCTTCTGAAAGTCGCTCGATGGATGATGCCAATGGTTCTGCGCGTAACTCGCCAAAGGACAGTAATTCGCAATCATTACGAGCAGCGACTTCAAAGAAGGCTGTGATTACTGGTCACGAACGAAAGAAGGATGTAGATCGGCCGCTTCAGGGTTCCAATGAAGGTTATCATTCGAACCAAACCTTACCATCGACAAAGCTTCTCTCTTCTTCAAAGCTTGTCAACAACGGCCCGACTGTCGCCCCTGCTTCTTCACGGACCCTGACTCACCCTCGACCTCTGTCTAAAAATAAAAAGTCCCCATTGTCTTCTACACCGCTTCCCCGACAATTCCCGCTCTCTCCTCCATCTCTGTCACAGACTCTCAGTCCGGCAGCGCTTGAACACAATTCTTCGGACGAGTCAGACGATTCTGAAATGGATGGCCTTCCCGAAATGGATCAATTAATTGCTCTCACGCAACCGATTCAACACGGAAGTCCCTCGCGAAGAAAAAACAAACGACCAGCCTCGTCCAGGTCGCACAACAGCAACCGTTCTCCTTCTCCTATGGCTCCAGTCAAGAGGCAAATGTCATACAGTCCCCGTATTCCGAGTCCACCCCCTTTCAAAAAGCGACGAAAAATGAATAAAAAAACAGAAGCGCCCATCGAATATATTGAAATCTTGGATTCGTCTTCTGATGACCAGCCTCCTAAGATCAACAAAGGTAAGTAGTTCCTGGGATAATGTCTCACCGCACGACGCTCAGCTATGCTTTGTAGCAGCGGAGTCTCCGCCACCTTCTCAATTACAGCGTCCTACTCCGAGGCTTAAGAAGAAAGTTTTGTCGCATACAATCGAAACGCCGACTTCTACAGGTTCCTCCTGTCATCGAGCCTCACTCAGCCAATGCCGACCTCCTAAGCGCGCGAAAAAATACCACAAACACCCAGTTTACTGGCATCTGGACGGAAATGTTCGCATTCTGATAGCAGGAACTTGTTTCCAATTGCATAGAAGCATCCTCGCTCGACAGAGCCAATGGTTCGAAAAGATATTTGATCCGAGAGAGTCAGAATCGATATCACAAGATCCATACGATATTACTGATCTAGACATTACCGTTGAGGACTTTGAGGAGGTGCTTCGTGCTTTGGACGATACTAAGTACGTCTCTGCCTTCATTCTCCAATACATGTTCTAGTACATATGCTGATTCATCTTAGTGCTTGTTTCCAAGGGGAGCTGCCATTTTCAAAGTTAAACTCGCTTCTTCGCGTATCGACAACCCTCGGCTTCACGACCATCGAAAAGTATGCCTCGAATGCCCTGTCCTCTATGTGGTCCGCAGATCTCGCCGACGTCGGTATCGACAAAATTGAATGTCCAACCGAAACTCTTGCTCTGGCGCGTCAGTGTGCCCTCTTTCCTGTTATCAAGCGCACTCTCTATGAACTGGTGAGACTCTCCAACTTTGGGCAAACGAAGATCATGCCGGGAGACGTCTCTGTCGCATCTACGGTGCGCTTAGGTCCATACGATAAAGACCTACTCCTTACGGCTCGTGAACACCTTGGAACTGCGTGGAGAGAGGCTTTGGACGTTGACCGCTTCCCTACTTGTGTGGCTCAGCAGAACGTTGTGGATGGCGCTGGAGCACCAGCAGAAAACACTCCTGCCTGTGCAGCGACAGACCACGCACTCTCTTTAGTGGCTCATCACGAGATCATCAAGGAGTATAGTATCCTAGACTTTGAGTATGATCCAGTGAGTGGGCTGCAGGTCTTGGCTGCGGCACCGTGGAAGGA
>JAGGAR010024147.1:0-17091 GCA_017657315.1 Termitomyces sp. K1Ag
GTAGAACTATGCAAGAATTGCTCGCTCATCCTCCTAGCGTATGAGGTGTACCACGACTTGACCAGGACAACCTCCACCAAAGTCAAAATTCTATTTCATATGTAGATGCATCGTCCCAAATTTGGTCACAGCGCGGATGTTATAATTGAGAATGTTGAAAACAACAACCTACTTACTTGCAGGTTGACGGAAGCAAAGGTACTTGAGGTTGTCCTAGACCTGGCGTCTTTGTGAAAGACGCCGTTGTCGACCAAACGTCGACCGACTCGTGGTCATAATTACAGTGTAATTCAACCCGTTCTGATGATTTAAAGGGGCTATCACAGCGTGGTGTACCCCGTGCACAGATGCCCCGGCAAGTGAACCAATCATAGAATGCGATATACATAAGTAAGTACCATACGGGTGATTACAAGGTGTACCTCACCGCCGGGTACTAGTCCGAAGGATTTTCAACGTCAGCTGCAAGGCAACGTTTCACTTCCATCACATGAAATTCGCATATTGTGTTCTTTTTCGTGGGTGTGGTGGGTACCCGGTACCCGACGGCGTGCCAACGGAACTACATAGTGACAGTGTTGAAAGAGTTGTAGCCTCACTTTACAGTATGATTTCATGGTTGATGATTGAACGATAGAGATAGGGACGTATCGCAGGCCTAAATATTACACGTTTTACATGAGCGCTCTCGGAAATGCTTATCTTTTGAAACCTAATAAGGGAACGACACGTGAGAGCACAGCTTGTAAAGTTTTCTGTAAATGATTCATGAAGTATATATTGCTGGCGACGTTGCACTCCGTACTCTTCGAACTTCAAATTGAAGGCTGAAAAGCCCTTCTCGCAAAACCCAGCCTCCCTCCCCGCTGGTCTTATCCCCCAACCATGCAGCTCAACCGCCGAGGTCAGTTATTGATTCTTGCCTAAAATGAACACCACGCACTCACACGCTTGTTACAGCAACACGGATTCTGGCCAGGTCTCTAGTCCAGTCCAGACCGGTTCTTCGCCCTTCACACGCAGCCAGAATCTTGCCTTCCCGTGCGCTTGCGACGCAGCCCGAGGCGTCTCAAGCCAAGCCTGACGTAGGTTTACTTCTCGATCCCGTGGCCAGCTGAACCTGATGCCCTCGCAAGGTTCCGCCTGTACCAAAGCAGTCACGATGGAAAGGTTTCCTTCATTTCTTGGGCCGGACGACACTCGTTACACTCATTGGTGGTGTCGGAGCGTTCTATTACATCACACAACGTGAACGCTCTCCAGGATCCCAGTTACCATTTGACGAAACCAAGAAGACTGTCGTTATTCTTGGAAGTGGTTGGGGTGCCACGAGTTTGCTCAAAACGCTTGACACGACAGAGTACAACGTCGTAAGTCTCCAGCTCTACTACGTTCATCGGATCTCTCTAATCTAGTTTCAGGTTGTTATCAGCCCGAAAAACTTCTTCCTGTTCACGCCGCTACTGCCTAGTGTTGCCGTTGGCACTCTCAACCCGCGTTCTATCATTCAATCTACGCGTTATATTACTCGTCACAAGGCACGCGGTGTCGCTGTTATCGAAGCTGAAGCGACCGATGTTGATGTAAGTGTCCTGATCATGCTATCTGATCGCTTTACCTGACAAGCCGACTTATAGCCCGTTAACAAGACAGTCACTTTCGTCGGTATGACACCATGAGCTGATAACATCTGGCATGATATTCACTTCAACATTTAGATAATTCGGAGGTCCAAGGCGCAATTACCCAAAGAAAGATCAACTTTGACTATCTCGTCATGGCTGTCGGTGCTGAGGTCCAAACATTCGGTATCCCCGGTGTTAAAGAGCATGCATGCTTCATGAAGGAGCTCGCCGATGCTGAGAAGGCGAGTCCTCTCCTCTGTGATCAGTCAACCCGTTGACCGTGGTGTAGATGCAAAAACGTTTCATGGACTGTGAGCACGCCAAATAATGTAAGAACGTCCGGTGATGTTGATTGTTTCTGTAGGTATCGAGACTGCAGCGTTCCCCGGGCAGTCCAATGAAGAACAAGAACGATTGCTCCACATGGTAACGCCCGTTTTGCCACTCAAACTCTTCGCATTGTGATGCTTAAAGCTGGCTTTTTGCTCAGGTTGTTGTTGGTGGTGGACCCACTGGCATCGAGCTTAGTGGCGAGCTACATGACTTCCTTGAGGTTCGCCTTGACGTCTCTTGGATCTACAAGTTTCCCTCTGAACGTTCTCGCATGTAGGATGATTTGAAGTTCTGGTATCCCGAACTGGCCAGCAAGATCAAGATCACGCTCGTTGAAGCCCTCCCCTCTGTCTTACCTATGTTCAGCAAACAACTCATTGAATACACCGAGTCGACCTTCAAGGAGAGTAAAATCGATATCATGACCAAGACCATGGTCAAGGAGGTATGCTTTTCTCTCCCTGCTCGAAACAGCTCAACCAAACCCTAAATCCTTATCAGGTCAGGCCAAATAGCGTTATTCTCCAGATGCCCGACAAATCCATCCAGGAGCTGCCCTGCGGTATGGTCGTCTGGGCCGGCGGTAACAAAGGCCGCAAAGTCTCCAACGACCTCATGGCCAGACTTCCCAGAGAACAAACCAACAAACGTGGCATCGTGGTCGACGGTACATCGCACTTATCTTTTTCCCTTCCAACACACCTAACAAACCCTCGCCACCCACAGAATACCTCCGCATGAAAGGTGCCGACGGAATTTTCGCAATCGGCGATTGTTCCGTGACACCCTATGCGCCCACCGCGCAAGTCGCCTCCCAGGAAGGCGCATACCTTGCTCGTATGCTCGTGCAAACGGCGAAGAAGGACCTATTGGAGAAGAAGATCCCTGCTCTCGAGGCAGATCTCCGTACCGCTACGACGGATGAAGACCGTAAGCGTATCGGGGAAGAGATCGAGGCTGCTAAGAGCCAGATGGCCAAGATCAAACTTAGACCGTTTCATTATTCACACCAGGGATCTCTTGCGTGAGTACCTTACCCTTGTTCAGAGATACCAAAGGAATGAGTCGCTGATGCATGGTTGTGTAGGTACATTGGCTCCGAGAAGGCAATTGCGGATCTACCGTTTATGAATGGTAATATCGCCACGGGTGGCGTTGCGACGTTCCTCTTCTGGCGCAGCGCGTACCTTAGCACGCTGTTCTCTCTCCGCAACCGTACCTTGGTTGCCACTGACTGGATCAAAGTTAAGCTCTTTGGCCGGTACGTCTTTTACTTCCCCCTTCTGTAGACTGTGTTAGCTCATTCTAAATCTTCGCAGTGACGTCGCTCGCGAATAAAGAGATTCATCATGATTTCACGAACTCGCTATTGTTCCCTCCGTTCCTTATCCTTATTTCCAAGGTTGGTATGATAATAATGATATATTTTCGTTCCCCCGTAGAGTTTCTCGTCTCATGTACATAGATTGAGTTTTTGTTCATGGCGACTTCTTAGATGTTTATGATGTAAATTTTTGCTGACACTAGAAAAAGAAACCATATATAATCTCTGTGGTACTAGGGTAATCAGATCTCAGAGAGCCACAAGTGGTCAGGTAAATGTATCATCACAAGTTCTATGTCTATCAAATGCTCGTGGCACAGTGCTGTTGACACAGGACAAATGTCCAAAGGGGCGGTACCGACAGAAAGACTCGGAATATTAATAGAGGACTGTTTGGAAAAAGTCTTCCTAACTGTGAATTTATCTTACGCCACCCCGTACTACAAATGATCAATGATTGCCGACTCGTGACGTCACTTTCAAGGTAGATCCCTAAGCTTGAAGGGTCTCTAGATCTGACAACTGGAAGAGCAGATGTTGCATGTCCGAGCCCGAGAATGGTTGGGCCTGCGTACTACAGATTCTTCTCTTCATATTCACTGCCCACTGGCAACATCCAGGTGATCTTATGAACATTAACAACAATCCGTTTACAGGTCGAGATCATCCAGATGAACTATGGCGCCCCGTCTCCTGTGGATTGGAGGGATTGGACGTCCCTCTATGACACTTTGCAGTAGCCTAATAGTAAGGTTCCAGAGCTCAGGTGAAGTGATGTGATTTTTGAACTACATCAAGGTAATTCAGGTATCCGAACACCTCCCCGAGACGTGTAGAATATCGTGATAGGGAGGTAAGTATGTAGAATAAGTAGGTGAATATCTTTGTCAGATAAAGAGAATGGAGCATAGCATATCACGGATTCGGCAAGATTTTGTAAGACCGAATTTGTCGTCGAAGCCTTCTTCACATACAGCCGCCCAGATAAGTACGCCCGGCCAGTCTGGAGTCAATGCCATAAGTAGGATAGTCGATGGTGAGATAGAAGGAGATAGGTGATGTTGAGCAGTGGAAAGGGCGACACCAAGATAATAGCATGTATAGTAAGCAGGCCAAGTGATGAAATCGGTAAGAAGCGAACCAGAGATGTTCAGAATAAATGACGAGTTTGAGGGGAAATGTCTGGAGTAGAATGTTATGAATGTCAGATCACAACGAATTGCGGTAAGAAATCTTAAGAAATACGGAGAGGAAACGGACAAGCAACGGACAAGTACCAGATTATCGCCGCCTGCCAGCGACTAAGCGTGAAGATACATCGGCCCCTTGCAGCACTAGATTTGTTACCGTCTGTCGTACCGTCAAAAGACGGGGCAAGGGGTTTTGGTGGCAGATAGACACATGAAGGGGAAGTTTTGATAGCCAACCAGCGGCATGTGTATGGTTCTAAAAATACCTCCGATTTCAAACTCCGTTCATCAAAGTATTTTGCAACTTGCGTTCGGCTGGCGGGCGGCTTCACACTGACAACATGAAGGACTCAATAACAAGACCTTCCCCGAATTATAATACATTCACCTGTCTACTAAGTGCGGAGTGCTCATTTATAATAATATTGCTCATTGTCCGTCAATAGAAGTAGCTTACCAGTGTAGGCCATCTTCGGATCCATACGCCGTTTAACTATGCCGTGAGCTCCTCTATACGTACTTTACATGCAATGACACTTCGTGATACCTGACATGGACAGATGACGGACAGTAACCTGCTGCCTGACTACACAACAAAGATCGGTCTCTCCATTCCCCGTTAGATTCGCGATGTCAAACAGGGTTTCTAGTCTCTAGGGGATCGACAGCTATATAAAAAAACAGCTGACGATGACCGTCCGTCACTCAAATATTGCCTACAACTCATATCTTCAGTATCACAGTCATGGTAAAATCAAGGAATATTGAAAAAAGACTCCAGCCTCGCCCAGCTCCGCCCAAGACCCAACTCATGTCCTTCTCTCGAGAACAGAATTCAGGCGGGCTCTTCGTGACTGCCGAGTTTGAGAAGGCCCTCGAAGAATGCAAATCGAGAGTCGCAGAGATCGCTGCCGACTGCAGGAGAAGAAATCGAAAGTTCAGGTCAGCTTACTATTGTTCAGAAACACTGACACTTCAGCTTACCAAGTTAACATATGTAGAGATATCGAATTCGATCTCGAAGCTGACAGATACCGTTGTCTGCACGGTCTAGAGCAGCTCTCATATGAACCGTCTGATGTCCAACGTGTTACTCAAATCTTCGATAAACCATCGTTCTTCATTGGTGGTGCCAATTCCAATGACATTATCCAAGGCGCATTGGACAATCGTTGGTTCTCGTCCGCATTGGCCACAATGTCCACTTGCAAAGGACCTGTCGAGAAATTTTGTGTTGCAGTATGTTGTGTTGATACCCATGAGAGATGCGCGTCTCATTATTGATCAACAGCGTGATGAGCAAGTTGGTGTCTATGGTTTCATCTTCTTCCGTGACACTGCTTGGGTCACTGTCATCATAGACGAGCGAGTCTCTTTTTCCAAGGATATCAGGCTACCATATACTAAGCCTATTCCTCAGCCTGCTATTCACCTCTATTCCAAAATTCGAAGAACTCAATTCTACGGAGAAACAGTTGTACCATAATGACAAGGAAGTCTACAACAAATCAGCGAGAAAAAGTGGGAAGAGTCTGTATTTCGCCAGATCAGGGACACATGGCGAAACGTGGGTGCCTCTCATTGAAAAGGCTTACGCCAAATTGCACGGAAACTATGCTTCCTTGCAGGGAGGACGGGCAGGAGAAGCTATCGAAGATCTAACTGGGTACGTTCACCTTGCCTCTTTCTCCATCGTACGTCTTGTCCCTAACTGACACTTTGTCTGTTCCAGAGGTCTCACCAGCTTCATATACACAAAGGTACATCGAACTTCCCGCTTTCATTCCTAAACGTAGACTCAGTAAGAACAGGACATTCTTGACCCAGATGCGTTCTGGACCAACGAGTTACTTCGAGCCAACACGGATCGACTTTTCGGCTGTGGATTCAACGACCTCGACAGTATGCGTAGTGGTAACATCGATGTGAGGGTGAATGGTCTTATAGGCGGGCACGCGTACTCCGTCCTCCGCGCTGTAGAGTACAACGGCAAACGCTTCATCGTCCTCCGCAACCCTTGGGGGGAGAGCGAGTGGACGGGACCGTGGTCTGACGGCTCAAAGGAGTGGACAGCTGAATGGTTACCTGCCTTGCCAGCGCTGGGACACGCGTTTGGAAACGATGGGCAGTTCGTTATGGAATGTGAGTTCTCTTTTTTAATTGCCTGTTCTGAACGTACAGACTCATGCATTGTCTTCTATAGACAACGACTTCCTTGAAAACTGGGAACATATCGACCGGACCTTGCTCTTTGATTCCTCATGGACAATGTCTTCCCAATGGATGAAAGTATCTGCACGTCCCCTTCCATCACCTTGGACCTACGGCGACGTATCTTGTACGTTTTTGGTGATCTGTTGGATTATACTTGATTCTTATCAACCTAAATAACAGTCACGATTTCTCTTCCTGCCGCTTCCTCCGCCATAATTGTTCTCTCAAAGCTTGATCATCGATACTGGAAAGCCATATCCGGTCGTGCACTCTGGACGTTTGACTTTATCGTCTACAAGAAAGGAGAAAGCAAGCCCATCATAACTTCATCTGCTTCTATCCGTTTCCCTCGCAGTGTGAATGCTGAGGTTTACTTGGAAGCTGGGGAATATGTCGTTCATGTATGGCGATCTCGATTTTAACGCTGAAAATTTGGTTTCTTACTGGTTCTCTATAGGTTCGTCTTGATCGCACATTACTATGGAGGCCAGAGGTATGCTGAACATTTTATTCCATTTTGGGCCATCAACTCCCTTACTCCTTTCGCGTTGACTATATAGAATTATATTGAACAAGAACTAGAGAACTGGGACACACGAATTTTTGCACGTGTCCTCACGGAGAAGATTAAGAGCCAGTCAATCGCTTTCAGTACGTCGTACCCAATCCACCACTCAAACCTTAGCTTACGTGGCAACCATACATAGACTTTGACGCTGAGTTCGTTCCTTATCCTTGGAAAATTTCCCAAAATCCATCCAACTCATTATTTCCTCCAGACAAGTAGATCACCTCCCCATCCCTCTTGACCTTCTTGCAGGACAGGATCTTTCGGAATTAGAGGCTCAAGCGCTGGCGCTCAATTTGAACAACGAGGAAATCCAAGTTTTCGCGGAGGGAACGAAGCCGACGACCGAAGCTAATGAGCCCAGTGCACCTGCGTCCCAGGACACGGAGGGTCCGTCTCCGGCCACTTACAATGGCCCACCAGAAGAGGTAGAAGAGATATTTTCGGGGGAATTCGGTGAATTCGGTGATGATCACGGTAAAGGTGAAGACAGTGAAGGAAAAGAAGGTGGAGATCAAGGTGGAGAGGGCGAAGGAAAAGAGGGCGAAGGTCAAGAGAAGGGTGAAGAGAACATAGAAGGCAAGGATAGTGGTCCAGAACGCACCTCTGACCCTGCTGAAGACGACGTCGTGTACATGGGGCTGCGGGTGTATACGAACAAGGCGGCACCTGCGAAGATCGAAGGGCAGCTGCGGCACACGTCCCTTGCTGGCCTTGCTAATAAGTTGGCCGGGAAGAATGGTCGGTAAGCGGTACCTACATAACTGGCTTTCAACGGGATCTAGTCATTGTCCCTGTTCCTGCTTTAGAGTTGTATTACATTAGTTAGATCTATTATAGGAAATGAACACGGTTATTATTCATTTTGCCAGTTGAGTTTAATAGTATGTGCTTTTCAAAATGACCAGATCAGCTGCCAGCAGTCGCAGAAATTTCTTTCAAAGTTTAACAGCTGCAGCTAGAGAAAAGTCTAGAATGGTATTAGGCTGATAACGAGCCTAGAATGGTACCGAGAGTGAGTTTTCATAGACTCGATGCACCGGCGCCGGCTAGGCTGTGACGTCCTTGAACAACCCGGATTCGGGAATGTTTAAGTTATGACCCTCGGACAAGTCAGAAAGAACCTAAGCCTCCGTGGAAGCTCCGAATGATAGCTTATAATACCAGACATTGTATGAAGTTTCAAGTAAATTGTCGACTTTGGGTCCCCAAGCTTCGTTAAGTTTGAATGGAACGGCAAGTGATAATGTTGACGAATATGTTCATGCACATCAGGAAAAAGCACAGTTGCTATTGGGTACTCCTTAGCATTTGACCTCCGTGATCTTTGTGCATGCGCCGCGGCCGGGACCCAATACACGCGGTTTCCAGATCCATGAGATAATAAGCTTTAAAGCATCGGCTTCGATGGCCGCGAAAGTCTTCAAATCTAGACTTAAGCTTATCCGGTCTATAGTATAAGCACGCGTATCGAATCGACTTTCATAGGACCTTACCCAAGGCTCAGGTGACCCTTCATTGCCGTGATAAGCATCGGGGACAACTGGTTCGATATGTATTTCGCCGAGAAAACATAAGGTAGCTTGGACAAGGTTCAGTACACCCACAATCTCATCTGATAATCACATTTGACGTAAGATCTTATCACCTTTGCGCCAGGACATGTTCCGAAGGATATCGAGTCTAGGTATCGATTGAGATGGTCAAGGTCGTACGTTGACTGCGCACATTGCTAGTAACAAATGCCTCAGGACATGCGTCCACACCTCGCCACACCGAGAGCGCTGTCCTCTCACTCACGTCAAACTTCCAGCTGGTTGCGACAGGGGTGCTTCGTTTCTTGAATTCTTAGGCTATTAGGTTACCGGCCAATGGACTTCGTGTGAACGCCGCTGCCAGCGCCCACTCAGGTGTACCACACGTGCCAAGCACACATCGCCGGTACATAGGAGACAGGTGCGTAGAAAAGGGGGTGCATAGCGGAAGAGAAAAAAGTGTTGCAGTACCTTTCTGAGGCGGGAGGTCACAAAAAAGGCAAGCAGGAGAAAAAAAGAGGCGGAAAACAGATGTGTTGCCATATCGGGAAGCGATCGAAGAAACTCGAGAAGCGATCAACCTTGCGGAAAACACGAACCTGAGCTAGCAAAGTTGCGACGAGTCCATGCCAGCCATGCATCCCGTACAAGGCACAGAGCTTTATATAGCGATTCCCTTCACTCCGTCTCCTTCAGTTACCCCCCATCATGTCCTCCAGCCCCACCATAACCCCAGTCACTCCTTCCCTGTCTTCCGCCCGCGCAGAGAACCTCGTACTCCATGTCACTCTTTTTCTTCTCGCCGCCATCGGCCTCTACGTCCTGCTTCGCCTCCCTCGCGCCTTTGCTCGTTTCTGGCGCCCCTCTGAGTGGCTAACGGGCCATATTTTCTGGCACACGTCTTTCCGCCGCACTCGTGCTCACAGAGTGTACGCTACGAACCTGGCAAATGGCTATTCTTCAGAGGCTGGTTCAACATCGGAGACGAAGGAGGCTGCCTCAGATGATTCGCACACTCTTTATGTCCATGACAAAAACAACAAGGCGCAGCATCATCAAGTCCAGACTGAGTTCGATCTACCTCCGCACGTTGCTACCTGTCCCGCTTTCCTGCAGAGGCTCGTTATGCTGCACCGTGTTCGCATCTCTCCAGGCTTCTCCGTTTCACAGGCAGTGATCATGACTTGCTACTTTTCAAGTTTGATTTACGCTGGTTTCTACAAGTCGAGTCCCTTCTCTGACCCCGTCCGCACGGGTTGGGTGGCTGTATCACAGCTTCCAATCGTCATCGCATTGGCAACCAAGAACAACATTGTCGGTACGTTGATGGGCTTCACTTACGAAAAAGTGAGTAGTAGGCTTCTCATCATTTCCGAGGAGTTCGTAGCTAATCATAATCTCTAGCTCAATTACCTGCATCGTTTTATCGGACAGCTCATTGTAATCGCCGCCAATATCCATAGTTTGGGCTACTGTAAGCCCTTGTTACGCTCATCCACTTAGCATACTAATTCTTCCCCAGTCTACAAATGGTCCATCAGTGGTACATTCCAGCAGACTATCAGGAGACCCGCTACCATCTGGGGTCTCATTGGCCTGGTTGCCCTCGACTGCATGTACTTCTTTTCCCTGAGCTTCTGGCGAAAGAGGTACCACAACATTATGCTTCCCGTGCACGTCATCGGTCTCGCTATTGCTATCCCCGCCGTACAGTCTTCCCCACTCCTAGCTCCTAAATCCTACTAACCCAAAAAACAGATCTGGAAACACAAGCCTTCCACTATGCGATGGATGTGCGCATGCATCGGTATCTACGGACTCGATCGTGTCTGTCGCTTCATCAAGACCCGTATCTCGACTGCCACCATACGTCCCCTTCCGGAGATGAACACTGTCCGTGTGGAAGTGCCGTACATCAATGGTGGCTGGCGTGCAGGACAACATGTTCGTCTGCGTGTGTTGTCTTTCGGTATGGGCTGGTTCGGCTGGACAGAGGCTCACCCTTTTACGATCGCGAGTGTCGCTGATGGTGAGGAGGGGATCATTCTGCTGGTTAAAACGAGCGGAAGATGGACAGGACGGCTATACGACATGGCCAAGAGCAGCGGGTTCACTGAGGCAGGCCAAGGTCGCCGCGTCAAGGTCATGGTTGAGGGTCCCTACGGTTCGTCCCTCCTTCCTCTCCCTCCTCTTCTCCCTCACTCACACCCACACACACACAGGTGGACCCTGTCACGCTATCTTCGCCTCCTACTCCGCCGCCGTCTTCATAGTCGGCGGCTCAGGCATCACCTTCGCCCTCTCCTCAATCCAAGACCTCATCCGCGAAGATCTCGCCGGCCGCTCACGCGTCAAATCCATCACCCTCATCTGGTCAATCCAGGACCCCTCAGCTCTGAATCCTCTCCTCCCGCGTCTGATGTCCATGATCCAAGAAAGCGTCTACACGCCTATCCATATCTCCGTGCACTACACGCGCGCACTTCCGGGGGGCGAGAAGCCTAGGCCCCCTGTCGTGCATCCGTGGCTTACGCTGAGCTCGGGGAGACCGCAGATTCTGAGGAGTTTGGAGGCGGCGCTGGCGCGCGCGGTGAGTCTTGCTGAGGACGCGAGGGATGAAAGGCGGGTCAGTGGGATGTTGGTCGGCGTGTGTGGGCCGGTGGGGCTGGGAGATGATGTGAGTAAGGCGGTGGCAAATGTTGATCCTGCAAGACGGGATCAGGTTGGTGGGATTGAGATCCATGAAGAGTACGTTTGTTTCTGTTCTGATTTCTGCCTGAACTGATGTCGTTCTTGTTGTCTTGTAGGGTATTTGGGATGTAACTGGTCTGCATCCCCTGGTTGTCTTTTCCTCATCGCTATTTCTATCATTATTCCTTTCTTATCCCTTGTGTCTCTGTTCTTTCTATCTGTTCCTCCCAAAACGTTTCACCTATTCGACATAGATGCACGTATCTATACGACAACGAATTGCCGGTTGAAGTTGTTGTACTCACTCCAATCCCTTTGTCCATAAAATTGCCTTGTTCTCGCGACACCCTCAACCTCCATCCACGCTCGTGTACATTGCATATCCGTGTATCCTCTACTACTACACAAAAACCGAATTGTATGACCCTATGCTCAGGTAGTTTGGAATACAATTTTGCCTTCCGGCTTTGATCGAGAAACGATCGGGAATCGGGAGAGGGAGAGGAGCAGCATGACAACAGTATGTATAAAAAAACTCTGTTCTGAGCTTAGCTGCTTGGCAAGAAATTTTCAGCACCCTAAAATTCGCTTGGTGAAAGCCACAACGATTATGCGACTGTCGATCGCTCCGACAAGGGACTTGGAGCGACAGTTGCTTAAGAGGATGGCTGATAAGAGATATATATCGCCTGTATATAGATCCCTATGAGTATGGAAATCGGTATTGCGACATTTTTGTTGAGAAAGAGGGGGAACAAAGATCGAGTACCGAGGTGAAAGGGAATGAACGGCAGTGTCGTCTGTATCATCCATATACATTGTTCGAGCGCGTCCGAAGTCAGTCACCGTAAATTAGGGTATCACGTATATAACGATAACATGTCCGCGCTACTCCATCTGTATAAGTAAACCGAATAAGGTCTTGTTAATTAGATGATAAACCGTAAGTATCCGACGTACCATGCATAGATAAGCCACGATGAAAATAGTATCACAGCTCCTTATATATTACTGGTGAGGTGTCAACGTCGAAGCCCAACCACTGCCATAGAAGACGTTCGTCGCCTTCCTGGCCCCAAAAGTAGTATATTGCACGTCGTCGTACAAGGAAGATGTGCTGAGGAAGGTATTTGTAGATGCCGGTCATCACCAGGATGAGCGTGGCAAGAAATATGGTCACTAGAAGGTATTGAGAAATGTTCTTTTCAACCGGGAGGTAGTCAATGAGCCAACGCACAAAGGAGGACCTTCTCCCAGGGTTCGAGCATGCTAAGCACAAATGTGGACTCGAACCACATCCAACGACGCCAGAAAAATATAGCAATTGGAGATTGAGGCTTTCGTGTTGCGGTCAGGTCAGGTTTGGGCTTCGGCAATGCGTGAGCAGGCGATGTAGATACAGTCATTGTGAAGAGGTACAGGCTTTCGTGGCAAGCGATCAAAGGCCGATGAAAACACCATATACAAAAGCGGCAATCATTTCTCACGGGTGTCCCATCATTCCAACCTTGTCGACTCTCGAGACACCCCAGCCACTGCGTCAAAGGACGCTCGTCACCCCCTCCCCCCAGAAGTAATATATCGCCCGTCGCTGCATTAGCGCAAGTTGTTGAGGAAGGTATTTTATGAGACCGGTCATGACAAGAACCAATGTTATTGTGAATACAGTGACTGTCATTCGTGTTTAAACTTAGAAAGGAGAAGAAACACGTAAGAAACGTACGCAAGACATATTTCTCGGAGTCCTCCATCACACTAAACGCGAACGTCGCCTCGAACCAAATGCGTAGACGCCACCAGAAAATTGTCCATTTAGAGTCGGTATTC
Organism: Termitomyces sp. K1Ag; assembly: GCA_017657315.1. Taxonomy (NCBI): domain Eukaryota; kingdom Fungi; phylum Basidiomycota; class Agaricomycetes; order Agaricales; family Lyophyllaceae; genus Termitomyces; species Termitomyces sp. K1Ag. The sequence goes on from JAGGAR010024147.1 coordinate 13,308, forward strand.
GGTCTACGCGTGAAGGAACGGTCGGGCTTTGGAGCGGGGAGCTTGTCCATTAAGAGGACTTTGGGCATGCTGGGACAGACAGAGACGAGGAATAGAGAGACCCTCCCCATTTGTATAAAGTTCTATATTATGGCATCTTGCTGAGACAATCAATCTCCTTTTCCGGCGACATGAGGCACGATGCGCGGTGTTTTCTCCTAAACGCTTATATTACCGTTCATCGCCGCCAGCACGCTCAACCAGCCTCCTTGTTTTCCTCGTCGGCCACATAATAATATTGACAACTGGCATTGGGCATCCGTCTCTTTTCTCTCTGTCTATTCTCCCTCACGACTCGGAGCCAGTTTATTGTCCGATCTTCCGAGTCGGGTGTGACTCAATCACTGGCAGGGAACTATCAGTGGCTGTTGGATATTCACGCGTCCTGTCTTCATTTCAATCAATGATTTTCACACCGTCTCCACACTGCCGATTTCTGGAAATCAAGACATACATATGTACTACCTCTATGCTCGCATGCAATTGACACTTCGGCTTCCGATATTCCTAATTTTCCGTCGTGTAATCATTTGATTCGTGGGCCTTTGGAACGACATCACAAGAGGACAATGCGCGGATCCCGAGGCGCTTGTTCTAAGTACTACTAGCCCGTTCTAGCTTCTTGGGTCGGTACATCAGAAGGCCAGTTTGCTCATTTCAAACGGAGTGTATCATACCCTGGAACAGTGGTCATACGAGTCTTGCCCTATCCTGAATACTACTTGTCTACCATGCTCTCTCTACATTTTCCATTCTTTTCTGAGAGAGAACTTGGAAAACACATGCTCAGATTGATGCTGGTAACGGAACGGCCTACGAACTTGAGTTGTGCATGTGATGGTCACTTGTTGGTGCGCCGGTGGGTTTGCCGACTAGATTCACCTGGTCCGCCCATCTTTCGCGATTTCGCGAGAACATACACATGTACTGCATGTATGTCGATTTACGAACTTAATCATAGATCAACAAAGGAACAGCAGGTTCTGAGTGAAACGAATTGAGCGTATCTTAAATTTGACATGGATTTTGTTCACTCAAGTCTCGGAAGATTCAAGGTTGAATTTTTTGAAAGATATTTATAACAATATCGAGGCCATAGTATTCAAGCCGAACCACCTTTACCACCGTTGCCGCCGCTTCCGCCGTTCCCTCCAGAACCTCCGTACTTTCCTCCTCCGCCGTTGCCGCCATTGCCTCCGTTACCTCCATTGCCACCAGAACCGCCCCACTTGCTATTTCCACCATTGCCACCATTACCGCCGTTCCCTCCATTGCCACCATTGCCACCTTTCGCGCCACCCCACCAGTCATTTCTTCCGCCGCCATTTCCTCCGTTGCCTCCATTGCCTCCATTGCCACCGTTACCACCATTGCCACCCCACGAATTTCCGCCCCATGAGTTTCTCGATCCTCCGCCATTACCTCCGTTTCCACCATTACCCCCATTACCTCCGTTACCACCATTACCTCCACCATTCCACGCCCACCAGTCATTATCCCAATGGTCGTCGTTTCTCCAGCCACCATTACCTCCGTTTCCGCCATTGCCCCCGTTACCTCCATTACCGCCATTTCCACCCCAATTGTTATATGACGGACGGTAGGGTTTCCATGGGTTCCAACGAGAAGGCTGGTTCCATCTGTTATGGTAGTTGTAGTAGCCATCGTAGTAGCCTCGCTGCAATTCAAAACTTGTCAGCCGCGAACGGAGATTAGCACATAAGAAATATGAACTTGGGCAAGACTGTGGCTGTCATGGGTAGGTGCACCCATCGAAGGGGTGATAAGGGCCGCGTGGCTGAGGATAGCGGTAAGAGCAATGGCAGAGAATTTCATAATTGTAGATTGGAGTGTAAGGCTTGTTGAGACTGGGTGATGAGATGGGATGACGGGTTAAACGTCGACTTTGTCGAGCCTTTATACATGAGGAAGGCGGTGCACCATGGGGTCAAAGTCGACGAGGCAGTGTCCTGACGGATTTTTGTGGCGCTAGGGTTTGTCTTCCATAGCATTAGGGGCTCGAGCGACCCACATAAAGGACAAACGGCTGTGTAGATGCGCTACGGTAGATAGCGAGAATAGGGAACAATGTTTCACGGCTGAATAGGAGAGCTGGCAGGAGAGGGGAGTGGCAACAGATGGCGTGAATGTGCCGCTAGTCATTGCGCAAGATAGAACTATGAGTGCAACTTTCTTCTGTCTTCGAATACGAGCCAGCGTCATGGTCTTTGGAAGGAAACGAAGATTAGTTTGCTACTGCAGGCAAGTCATACTGATGCTTCATGCTTGCAAAGCATACATTGGTAAGGTATTCAGAGAGTTGACTTTGTAGGCTAACCAGACAAATTCTCTTGACCCACAATCATTACATATCTCTTATGTCCAGTCAATAGAGCAAGTAAAAACAAACGTGATATTCAGCCTTTTGAGGTCACTGAAAGATTGGATTGATAAGTTGATGAACAAAATCTTTTCGGCAATGTTTTATTAAAAACAACATTAATAGATCGTCATGCGTTGCCACCGTTCCCTCCGTTGCCAGCATTACCGCCGTTCCCTCCAGATCCACCATGTTTTCCTCCGCCACCATTGCCACCATTTCCGCCGTTTCCGCCGTTTCCTCCATTGCCACCTGAACCTCCCCACTTGCTGTTTCCACCATTGCCGCCATTACCACCATTCCCTCCATTGCCACCATTACCTCCCTTTGCGCCACCATAGCAACTGTTGCTTCCGCCACCATTGCCACCATTGCCACCATTTCCTCCGTTACCGCCATTTCCCCCCCACGAGTCCCCGCCCCATGGAATCTTTGATCCTCCACCATTGCCTCCATTCCCTCCATTGCCACCGTTGCCACCATTACCTCCACCACGGTAAGAGTTTCCACGACCACCAATCATTGTTCCAGTGATCATCATCCTTTCTCCACCCGCCGTTTCCGCCGTTTCCTCCATTACCGCTATTACCACCGTTACCACCGTTACCACTGTTGCTAGGAGAATATCAGAAGACTGTAGAACTGCGTGAGTGGTAGAGCGTTGTACAAGTGGGTAGAATGGACTTTGTAACGAAGATGAAAATCCAAAGCCATTTCCTTCTAGTAGATGCGAGCGCGTTGTCGAACAGGGCATAATTAAGAGGCAATGACATGGTCAAATTTCTCTTAAAAAGCGGTCTTGAAGGGCAAGACAAAAGCTTTAGCTGCCTCGAGGAGTGCCTAACGCGTCCCTAGGCCATCTCGAAGATGAAACATGTAGCCTACTTATTTACTGCCATCACATTGTACGCATGACAGTTATACATCGCAAAGTCAATGAGACTGGATTCGTGACTTTCAAATCAGTGGTCTCCAGAGCGCTGGTCAATGTTTTGTTGGAGACTGCGTTAGAAGGGCAGTGGTATGAATAGGGACCCAGTGCGATAGGAGGTCTGAACGGTCAAAGAGGTAGGTATCAACGGGATGTAGATCGTGACGTGAGGACATGAATGGGAGGCACTGAATAGTCGTGTATTGATGATGTTACTGATGGTGCTACTGTCGGTGAAAACAGTAGTACATACACTCAACTTAACTGACATGCAGAATCACAGTGTAGGTAGTAAATCTTACGGGAATCAATCGACCCAGGCAACTTGAAGTAAGATATGCTTGGGGTGGCACTTCAACAGCAATCCTGGAAACGTTAATGTTAAATATATCAGACAAGAATGGAGGTTGCGTCCGAGTCAGAAGTACTTGAAC
>JAGGAR010024150.1:0-16973 GCA_017657315.1 Termitomyces sp. K1Ag
TGTACCAATCTGATCACCAACAATATATTCTTGCATCAATAAGACATAAATATAGTGGAGACTGAGTTATGAATACATATTTAGAACCATAACTGAATTAGATGAGGTTATGGTGGAGACTGAGTTACTGATATACATATTTGAAACCATAACCTCACTTCATTCGGTTATGGTAGAGACTGAGTTACTGATATACATACTTGGAACCATAACCTCACTTTGTTCGGTTATGGTGGAGATTGAGTTACTTATACATACTTGGAACCATAACCGAATGAAGTGAGGTTATGGTGGAGGCTGAGTTGGGGGGGGGTTTGGGGGCGAAGCCTCCAACGAGCTACAAGACCCATGCCGAAGGCACGGGATGTAGCTCGTCTATAAAGAATGGCACGACTCCTGGGAATTTGATGGGTGACCAAGACTTACATAAGGCTGACAAAGAAATTGCCTTTTAAGGAATAAAAGGTCTAAGTTGGCTCTTTTTGAGCACTTTAAATAGGAAAAATATATATATAAAATGATCAACTTCAATATAAACATAAATGCCATTAGAACAGTCAATGGCATTGAATATACAACTTATAAAGAAGCATGCAATGCCCGTGGTCTCTTAGAAGATGATGCAGAATAGATTCAATGTTTGAGTGAAGCTGCTCCAATGCAAACAGGAAAGACTCTTTGGTGGAATCACTATAGTCTTTGGAGGAGATTTTCGTCAAACATTGCCAGTCATTCCAAGAGGATTAAGACAACAAATCATTGCTGCTTCTCTTAGCAAAGAAAGATTATGGAACAATATCAAAGTGTTCTATTTATATAGTTCAGAACATGCGACTGGAACAAACTCCTGAGAATATTGCTCATGCAGATTGGCTATTGGATATTGGTGCTGGAAGAAATCTAGGACCTGAAGAAACAATACAAATTCCAGAAACAATGATGTGCAATGACAACTCAGTTAAAGGCTTGATTGCATCTACTTATCCTGACATTGCATGTCATCATGATGATCAATATTATCTGGATCAAACAATCCTCTCATGCAAAAATTCTGATGTGGATGAGATTAATTCAGATGTTCTTCAAAAATTTCCAGGTCAAGAAAAAATAATGCAGAGTGCAGATTCTGTACATACTGAATCAGGCAATGCCAATGCTTTCCCTCCATATCCTATGGAATATCTCAACTCTCTAACAGCAAGTGGATTACCATTGGCCAAATTAGCTCTGAAACCTGGCACTCCAATTATGCTTCTTTGAAATCTAGATCCATCTAGAGGTCTTTGCAATGGCACAAGATTGATTGTAACTGATATTGGCCGTCATGTTCTAAGATGTCGCATTATTAGTGGTGATGCCAAATTTGCAGGATCTTCTGTTTTTCTTCCACATATCAACATTGATGCATCTGAAGAGGATCTTCCAATTCCATTGCGTAGAAGACAATTTCCTGTCAGATTGGCATTTGCAATGACTATCAATAAATCACAAGGCCAATCAGTCAAGCATGTTGAATTGGATCTTTGATCCCCTGTATTTTCACATGGACAACTTTATGTTGCACTGTCTCAATGCATATCTGGCAATCGTATCAAGATGATTTTGTCACCAGACAATACATCAAGAAAGACAGCAAATATTTTGTATCAAGAAATCCTGAGTGGTTTACAAATGTAAGTACTGTTATCAGCAGATTAATGTATTTTTACTAACTTCTATAAATGTTAGTACTTAATAGTTTTGGACTTAGACAATAGCATTGTATTTGTAATATATAAGTTTTGTATGGACTGCATAAGTGATACATATGAGAAAGATTCATGCTAAAGGCACAGAGTGGAGACTGAGTTACTGATATACATATTTGGAACCATAACCGAATGAAGTGAGGTTATGGTGGAGACTGAGCTACTGATGTACATATTTGAAACCATAACCGAACGAAGTGAGGTTATGGTGGAGACTGAGCTACTGATGTACATATTTGAAACCATAACTGAACGAAGTGAGGTTATGGTGGAGACTGAGTTGATATACATATTTGAAACCATAACTGAACAAAGTGAGGTTATGGTGGAGGCTGAGTTATGGGGGGAGTTTGGGGGCAAAGCCCCCAACAAGATACAAGGCCTGTGCCAAAGGCACAGAGCATAGCTCGTACACTGAAGAAGAGCTCATCAGTGATTTTGGATTTGCTGTATTCAACTGGAATGGCATGTGAGAATACTATGACTGCTTTGATCTCTTACCTACCATCTAATGCACATATAGTGAGCCAGTGCCCATTCTGGATGTGGACCAATGTATTTTTGCAGTACTTGTGGGCTGCCCAAATGGTCCTGAGTATGCTAAGGCTGCCGATGAAGTCTACGGGTTTGACTCAAAGATCTCAAACCACAAGTGTGGTGTGTTTCCTGCTTTGAGCAGTGGGTGGCTGCATGGATTCGGACACTGAGTGCCCAAAGAGAAGTAAAATGGTAGATATACTGAGATGTTGGTGGATTGACAATGGTGGATACACAGACACAGATCTCAAGAAAAAGGACCCAAAAATGTATCAGGAGATGCAAGAGTTGAAGAAGACCCACTGGGAGGATGGTATGGCCCTTTGGGTAACTATTGATGAATTGAAAGCGCTTTATTAGGTTCTTCAAATGCAAAACAGTGCTTGCATGAGTTCATTTATTCTATGCTGTGATATGATCTACAATGTCAGAAGCATAATTTTTCTTGAACCTGTCCTTTTCAACTCAGCAGCACCTGTGACCTCCTTGCTGTATTCGATCTGTGCAGCTTCCTGCAACTTTTTATACTTTTCAAGGATGGCAAGAAGGTGTTGATGTTGGACCAGTTGAGATTTGCGGCTGAGAATTCTCAACTTCTGATTGACTGCCTGAATTTGTGATGTAACTTTTGAGAGACTTGATCATGCTTTTTCTAGCCTTGAGTTGTGGGTTTTGATCTTGGTATCTTCAACAACAAGCTGGCTGTGATGACTCTGGTCTGATTGAGGAAGTTAGTATGCATAAACATAGATAGGGCATCAGAAACTCACATTTCCACTTCAAATTCTTTGTTGTGTTTTCTACCAAGTGGATAGACTTGTATGATGGTTGTATGCCAGCTGTTTCAAAAGCTAGTAGAGTCTTCATCTTCATGCTATTGAAGGACCTCCCCTTGGCTATTCCACCCAATAGACTACAGCTAATACCCTCCCTGTTGATGTTGGCATGAGCACTTTCAACAAGGTTACTGTTCACCTCACCAGCCTTCCAGACAGACCATGGAATGAAGCTTTTCTCCCAGCACAGTCCTTCAAATGCAAATTTGCTGTCAACCTTGTTGCTCACCCAATCTGAAGAAAGATCAGATGGCACATGATGCAAGTTGGAAATGGTTACCTGTACCAACTTTGCCTCCTAGAGTACGTATCTTATTTAATGTTTCTTCCCAGTCAGGATGCTCCATGCATATGAGACTATGCATAAGATTTTTCACTTCATCTGTGAGGCCATGAGCATCATGAATGTTTCTATAAGCATGTACAGTGCAGAGGCGAAAGACACAATCTCAATGCTCATATTCACCCAAGTTGGCAAGAAGTTTATGGGGCTCATAGAAATCATGCTTTCCATCCATTTTTTGAGCTAAATTTCGGAGGTATAGCCCCAGTCCTAATAGGCAAGAAATGCCATAATGTTAGTCACAACAGTTTTCTGTGGAATCTACATCAATTGCAGCAGACCTTTGGCTTGACCAGGATGTTGATCAGCAGCAAATTGAAGGATCATTCTATCAGTCTCATCCAGTGAATCTCCATGTATATGGCGCCAATGAAGTGGTTGTCCCGTATCAATTCTGACAATTTCTTCAATCTCATGGAATAATCGCTCATGAGCAGCCACAGTTTGTCGGTTCAGAAAGATGCAACAGAAGATCATGCCTGGATAAAGTCAGTCTAGAATATATCTAGCAATGCATAGTACACACTTGTATTTGCATCGTGGTCTAGACACGCAAGCTCAAATTCATAAAATCCTACCACACATTTAAAACCAATGTTGCTTTAAATATATTGAGCTTTTGAAAGCTGGTGACTCCCGTCTTTGCTCATGCAGATTGCAATTTGTATGTCACCACTGTCACCATTCTTGACAGGCTCATCCTCAATGTGAGCGTTGAATGAGTCAGTAGGAAGCTCAATAAGTTTGCGGATGTAAACATCTTCAGGTTTTGACTGAGCATCCTCCCCTTCCTTGTACTTTTTGATGCCTACTCTCAAAATCAGATCTAGAGCTTGACATCTCATCAAGCACACTGACCATCCCATCCTGTACTGACAGAATATAATTTTTTCCTAACCTGATCAATGAAGTATGCCAGGTGCTCATGGTTGGCCAAAGAGATGTGAAGGTTGCTTAACATAGGTGAGGGCACATCTGGAAACACATTTTGAAGATGATCCTTGGTGACAGGATGGCGCAAAAAGCACCGGGGAGTGAGATCTGCAAGGTCTGTTCCTAAGCATTCAAGGATGTCAATGATGCTGGACCGGATATGTAGAGGTGTCTTTTGAGGAAGAGGGATTGGATGAGTATGTTTGCCACCAGATGTTATGAATATCCATGGACATGCCATTCAGAAATCTTCAACAGGTTCAAATATTCGAAATTTGACCTCACATGGCAGATGCATCATTTCTGGTTGAAATAGGTGGCCATCTGGTAATCGGTGATCACAGGCTAAGGCCATGGCTGTTGGTGGATTTCACTTGACTAGTAAGATATAGCACATATGACAACAAATTTTCTGCAATGAGAAGTTGGACACTGTTGAGCACTCTACCAGAGCCCCAAAACCTGAGATAAATGCTGCATGTTTGATGCAGTCAAGGTTATTGGCAATCATAACTGTTATATCAAGATACTGCAGAAAATGATTGCAACTGGTTTTCTGATAATGCTCACACCTGCATTGAAGTCAGAACAGTGATCAAAGTAGTCCGATGCAAAATGACGCACTTCAAGTATATCTTTTCTTGCACATCACTATGATCATACTTCAAAACGATTTGTCCTTTGCATTTGGTTGCAGCTGACTTGTACCCCTGCTGGGCCTTCTTGATTAAAGTTTGAGTATTGTCATAATGTATCTGTTCCCTTTGAGAGAGTACTGTTGTCTCATATTTGGGAGCACTGCATCCAACCTTGTGGACTGTGGCAATAAGGGTGGCTGTCTTGTGGAATACATTGTGCTCAGGAGATGAGGCCTCTAGATGACTGGATTGATCATTGGCAAGATGTTGAGCAATAGCTTCCCAAGTCGCTGAGGTGTGTGCTTCCTTCAGTCCATCAACATCAGCCTGAGGGCAAACCTTTGAACCTTGACCTGTTATAAGTATGATTAGAACAAGACAAGGCGCTAAAATATACCTACTTACATGTGAAGTGCCTCTCAATGCAAGGAACTAGGGAACCAGCACTATCCATCAGTAAAGGACACATTATTTCCTTTCCAACTTGTGTGCAGCTGGAAGGTTCACCCAAGGAATATGCGAAATCATAGTATGGATTGGACCACTTTGCAGGATTCCATTGGAAGAGGTACCTGACAGGCTTCTTGGCTGTCTCAGGATATTCAACGTATGCTTGTGGGTCATGATAGCAATATAGAAGTGATAATGTTGTTTTATGATTCAGCTTGATTTGACACTCTTCACGTTCAACAGTAAAGACATTTGGTAAGTTTGGAGAGCATAAGCATGGTGAGGTTGTAGGTGTAGTATGGTGAGATGGGTGTGAGGGGGTAGATTGTTGTTGACAGGGTGATGGTGTTGCCATTGCAGCCCAAGATGGAGTTGTGTCAAACTCCATACTTAGCAGTTGATTGTCAGAAACTGACATCTCCAAACGAGATGCAGATGCATGTACAGAGAGAGAGACTGGTTCCCAGCTCCTCAAATGATTGAGAACTTGAGAAAGCGAGTGTGCAATGTGAGAAGGAGCATGTATGGGACTTGGAGCAATGAACTTGGATATCTCTGAGAGCTCAGGCTGTATATCAACCAGCATCAAATGAGAAACAGGGTCATCATTTAGAAGGCTAGCAATAGACATAGGATTTGTCTTGAGAGGCTGCCCCACCATAGCAAGGACAATTTACAGGAAAGAGTAGACTACATACACTTGAGCACAGATTATGGAATACTACTTCATAGCAGCTGTGGAAACAGTTGGATGAACCAAGGATACCTATCCAGCCTACCATGTCAACTAAAGAATTGAACTTATCATGGAAGCATACCTGGTCTCATTCGTACTTCAATCTAGTCTGATGCACTGTTGTCAATGACTTACCATTGCAGCAAATGGGAGGATGCATTGTCAAACAGGAATAGATGAACAACGTCTGTTGTAAAGAGAAAAGAACGGTGAGTGAGCCAAACGGCGCATAGAACATGCGTTGGGCTTACATGATAGCGAACTTGTCAAAACAAGTATATTCTGTGAGGAGGCAAGTTCAGTATTCTGATGTGAGAGATAAGTGAGCTTATCAAGTGGGGTGAAGGGAGAGTCCTACTTTGAGAGTAGTGTCTGAGAGTGGAGAAGGAAATATGCACAGAAAATGGTAGAGGTAACATTTGGCCCTACAGTCCTCGACCAGCATCTGCCAAACATTGGCACTGAGCCGAGAATGACCATAAGTCATACATGAGTGTGGCTGTGAGCTGCTGATGGGGTGATATGTGTGATGTGCAGAGGCCTCCAAAAATGCTCCTTACCACTGGAACCCACATTTGCATCGACCTCTACAGCTTGTTGCATTTGGTGTAACAGTGTGATGGGGGGGGGACAAGTGTTAGCGCAAAAATGGCTGCCAGAAGCAGCCTCAACACTATATTTTTGCTTATGGCGATGAAGCAAAGGCTATAGTTGGCTGATGAGGAGAGTGGAGGGAATGGAGGTGGTGAGAAAAATGTTTGTGAGAAGCTGAGAATGAGAAGAAGAAGAAAGAAGGAGAGATGGGATGTTAATGGCACCTTTTGAAAGCCACCAGCTGCAGAGCTACTCTGACACATGGGTTTTCTTGAACATAAGTTGTCCAGGCTGATGAAGACCAGCGTTCCAGTGCCTTGATAATGTCCTCTGATATGCCAAGGCCCACATAATAGGTTGCTCCTCCAGCATGAGCAGAATGACCTCCATAAGTTCTATTGACGAAGGAGAAGAGTTTGGATTCAAACCATGGTCTTGATGGGAGTGATCCATCCTTCTGCATAAATAAAGCCTGTCTGAGTCCATGAACCTTGTCCTGTGCCTGGACATATTCATGTAGCAGGGACACTGGGTCTGCTATATCCTGGTGAGTGAACAGAATATCCGTTCTGTGATAGAACAGGTCAGCCTTGTGGTATGGAAGGTGGTAAGGCGGTACCCCACATAGCCTAGGGTGAAGCGGAGTGAGGACCACTTGATCATTTTCTGCCAGTCAAGTGCTCCCTTAGTGGTCTTCTGAATGAGCTTGCCAGAGCAATGGCATGCATAAAAACAACAGGACATGATTGTTATGAAGAGGAGGTCATCATAGTCACCTGTCCTCTTTGCCACCTTCACAAACTCTGACAAATGATGTGGCTGCAACAGTAGTTTTCAATGTATTGGGTCGGCACATACTTTCTTCAAACTATGGATGGTGGCTTGGATGAGGGGATGAGACCTATTCTTGTCAAAGTCCGGATATATGTCCCTGATGAAGTGGCATAGCCCAGATAGGTACTTTGGGCCTGATGCTATGAATTGTGAAGTGAATGCTATATAACAGAACAGAGTCTGGGGGGTTGGGTTGATTGGGAGGTTGTGATTGATGCAGAAGTTGATGTAGTCACGAGCACTGGTAGCATAACCGCTCACTGTTGATTTTTCTATTGCCTGAACCTGTATGTGAGAAGTCAGTGCATTGAGGTCTTTCAATGCCATTGGGGGGTGGACCGTCATTCTCGACGATCCACCCAGGGCACTCAAAAGCACCCTCTCCATTGCGCCAGCAGAAGATCTCTGGGAGGATCAAACTTGCAAACGTGGTCAGCAGGGAATTTTTGGCAATATTCATTGAAAAGAAGTTGAGAGAGGAGATCAGCTCAGGTGTTGTCTTTACCTGCAATGTGACAAACCTTCAGGTCAATTCCTGTTTAGAGGAGAATGCCTGCTGCAGCCCAAACAACAGAATTTGTGGAGTGATTTGGATGCTTCAAGGGAATTGAAGACTGCAACTGAATCCAGACTGTCTGAAAATATGAGAAGTCTATGGGGAGGATGTGGAAAAGATGCAACATGGTAAATAGCTGACAGGATGGCTAGAAGTTTGAGAAAGAAAGTATCAACTTTTGTTGATGTATCTTCTGGAGCCAGCTGGTACACCTAGCTATTGCCTGCGTATACAAATGCCATTCCCAGTTTCAGACTCACGTCAGTCCATAACACCATGTCTGCTGCATCAATGTTCCATCTCGTAGTCTCCAAGAGTCGAACTCCTGTGGCACGGGTGTCTGCCATCACATCCTGGTTCAGGAAGATGCCTGCATGCATTGTCTCCTTACCAGCCATCTTGTGGTACATCTCTGTCAGTGCTGGATGCCTCCAGGGAAGAACATTGAGTAGCCAATTGGGATGGCCAGCTAGCCATTGCCAGATATGCAAAGGGGGGTGCCATGATGGGGTGTTTTTGAACGCTCGAATCCTTGTGATGATCTCTTTTGAATCCTCTGAAAGGGTGATTGAGCCCTGGTTGATGTCTACTCAGAATCCTATGATCTTAAGACACTTGCCAGATTCTTGTTTCTTCTCTTCCCATGGGCAGCCGATTGCATCCCACAATATGAGAAGTTGATTTTGCTGTCTTGGACAGAGGATTCCTTTGAATGTAACCATGTTCAACACTGTCCCATGAGTAGAAGTCATCCATGAAGACATGAAGGTCTCAAATGTCTAGTTTCTTGATGCCAATCCAGCACATGAGCAAAAAGACTGCACCTGGGTGATGCTCAGTTTCCGAAAACCAGCTGATGTACTATGTACTATATCCTGTTGACCTCCACTATCTGATGTAGCTGCCAAAGTGGGTGAGCTGGAAGGTTCAGGAAGGTGCTTGCAACGTTGGATTTCCAACAAACCAGTGTTTCATTTGTGAAATTCTGTTTTGTGTTGTACAGAGCCTGGCCAAAAGTGTGCATGTCGCTTCATGTTTTGGGATACTGTTATTTAGGCTGGATGCTGAATGATCTGTGACAACACATGCTTTGTTTTTCTGCCATATGATAAAAAGCGGAGATGACTTCATGCCTGGTAGGAGCTCCTTAACAGGTGGTGCCTCAGACCACCTCTTTGCCAATAGCTCCTTGTTTCTAAAAGCTCTTATTGCTTCTAGATCATCAATGGACATTGAATAGTTGTGTGTGAGATCAACCTTGTCATTGTCCTCAAGCCAATTGCCTCTGCTGAATGGCCAGAAACCTTCTCTAAGACCTCTCATTACAGATTTGATGAAAGGCTGGTTTGGGTGGTCCCACAGCAGGCTCTCAAACTTGTCGACATTGAATGGGGTTTTGACATGGATATTATCCCATAGTGCATGTAGAGTAGCCTGTATGATTGGGTTTTCAAGCAAGTGCTGAGGTGGCTGAGGCAACGGAGAAGCAGTCTCAGAGTTCAGAGCTGATGGAGAAATGGGTGCCAAGGGAGTATTGCTATCCCAGATGAATCCTCGACAAAAATGGAGATCATTGTTCCCAAGCGTGTCAGAACCTCGCTTGAGCTCAGGCTTTCAAAATTGAGGACCCTTTGCATGAGCCTTGCCTGCTCTAAGCACTGCTGCCTGCTATTGCTCTGTACTGTTGTTGATGGTGCCTGAGTTTGTTGAAGCATTCATCGACATCTTTTGCCCTGTGCCCACTGTGACATTCACTGCAAATGTTGTGGCGACGGAAACCTGGGTAAGCCTCTGCATTGCAGAAGCCCAAGTTCCAGTTCTGGCAAATTGTTGTTGCCCTTTTGCATGGGCTAGATTGGGAAGGAGCGCTCTACTTGATGCTTGCCACACTGGTTGCAGACCCAAGAAGTTGAGCCAGGAATGGAATATGCAGCTTCCTCTCTTCATCCATTCAGAAAGGGTTCCGTGCATAGTGGCTATGCATGTTGTCATCAAAGCAAATTGCAACTGGGGCCCCATTAGGGATTGAAGGACAAAAATCCAGTATCTTGATTCTGTAGGATGACAGCTTGTCTTCATGGTGTGGGTAGAATAGGAGGACTGCTGCTATCCATGCATCAAACACCCTTGTCCAGTCTGATTCAGACCATATAGGTTGCTTTACTGTTGCCTGATCCTTCTTGACCAGCAAGAAGCTTCCCAAGAAGTCTTTGGCTTCATCATTATGGTTGTACCCCTTGTCAAGTGTCACATAAAGTTTTTCAAAGTCTAGGACAACCATAAGTCATGCATGAGCGCAGCTGTGAGCTGCTGATGGGATGACATGCATAATGTGCAGAGGCCTCCAAAAATGCTCCTTACCCCTGGAACCCACATTTATGTCGAACAACAAAATATTCAGTATTGTTTATATCTATTTTTTTGAAAGGTGTTTGGCTGGATGTTTGGCTGCAGTGTGTTGTTAATTGTCATACCTATTTTAAGTGGCTCCAGCTCTCAGAATTCATTTCCTTGCTGGCCTGGTGGTCTGGGATGCTTCTGTACTTGGATCAAATAAGACAGATCGTCCCTCCCCTTGAGGTAAGGTCATCTTGAAGTCGCGTTTCATCTTCCTGAGCTAATTCTAGCCAAACTGCATTTTCTGTAATTTCTGTATGACAAGCTGTCAATCAAATGTTGAATATCAATCCAAATAACTTACTTTGTACAGTTGCCTGAAAAGGATTGTGTTCAACCTTGGGAGCTTTCTCCCAAGCCTGGACCATGGAAGTACACTTGAGCACATCATGTTTGGGGAGCATGGCATCAAAGTCCTGGAAGGCAAAGACGTGCTCAGCACATTGTTCAATTGCCTGTTCAGCCTTCCAAAGAACCATCGAAGCTAAAAAAACAAGCAAGTCATTGTCCCTAAAGGGTTTGATTAAACATTCAATTATACTACATATGAAAGGTCAAGATTTTGCTCCAATTGTCATTGCCAAAGTAATCATCCAGGGTGTCCCAGCAGGAGCCCAGACCCATCTCCTTTGTACTATTTGCAATGGCATTGACAGCTGCCCAGCCTCGCTCAGGTGACTCGCCATCAGTGTGACCAACATTCGGAGTAAGATTGAAGGAATAATAAACTTGACATTGAGTGATGTGTACTATCAAATGGAACTTGGATACAAGGTACCTCAAAACAAGGAATGATACCAGTGGTGGAGGACCAGAGAAATTGTAGCATACCTCATGTTGAGATGAAGGTCAAGGAAGGGATCTGGCAATCTGAAGCAATTAGCATAGAGCCTGCATCGTTCTTCGAGATAACAACTCCATTGACAAGAAATATCATATGAAACCATGACCTGCTAGCATCAATTCCTTTCCCACCATGGATACTAGCTAACTTGATGGCATCGTGGTTGTTGCAGGTGCTAACATTGTCCTTGATGCGAGGAAGAAATTCTTTCAGGTAGTTCTTGAAGTTTGTCTCCTCAACAAAATATGCATAGCCATGGTTGAGGCCTGGATCTCTTTCATGGCTAGAACTCAAAAGACGTTTCAGCCCAAAATTGGCATTGATTCCAATGAAGAGAGAGAAAAGCCATCTAAGATTAATCAGTTGGGCATTTTTAACCATGACAAATCAACAAACTCTTTTTGAGGAGAGGCAGAGGCCCAATCCAAAAGTAAATTGATTCCTGGAAGCAGACATGCTGGGCAGATGACTGCATACTCTCCCAGTGCAGTACCCTTGACACCGCTGGGGTCATGACCACAGCCAGCACACTTGAGCATCTTGAGGTGTTGCCATTCACATATCATATGCAGGAAGGATGCATAACAATCCTGTTTTCAATCATGAGCAATGCAAAATCAATACAAATATTTCTACACACCAGTAACTCTGCACCCACATTGTCAGTCATCTGTACGAGTGCCTGATAGTATTTGAAAGCTGAGATTTTGGACATAAAAGACATGAGTTAGAAAGCATGTAGAAGTTTGAACATTGCTGCGGTCCAAGGATAAATTGTAGTGGCTGGGAATAGACAAAATCAGAGAAGCTGGATAGGAAATAACTCGATGTGGGAGCAGTTACAATAATGAATGGCAACACTATGCAAGCCATTGACATGCAAAACCACAAAGTCATCCTCAATCCAGACATTCAGACATGTTTCGCCGTCTGCATGCCCAAGTCATATAACCAGGCCAAGAGCCTTCAAGTTTGTAGGTGTGAATAAGGCGCCATCCCATGACTAGAATAATGTAATGAGTAAGGCCTCATTGGTAGATGGGTATGACATACCTCTACTCGATAAAATGGGACTGCCAAATGTTCAGTAACAACACACTGTTGACAGCAAAACCAACAGTCCAAGCAATCAAAGCAGCGATATAAGGGACTGCTCACAATCAAGTTTGAACCCATTTTTGCAATGGTTTATCCTGCCAATAAAGCTGAGGTTATATCATAATAGAGATGAGTCACTGACTGTTGCAAGGGTCCTTCTCCTCTTTACCAGCTCTTCAATACTGTCATCATTGTTTGGATCCAACCAGTGCAGATGACCATCAGTCAAATCAGAGTCTTCAATCATTTGACCCTCAAGCATCAACATGTCAATTTCAGACACAAGATCTTGAAAACTGTTGAGTGGCTCAGGATGAACTTTTGGTACTTTAAGATAGACACGTGATGATGCAGAACAACCAGTTAAAGTGGTTTCATAGGAGGTATGAGGCAGAATGATGTGGGGTTTTGGAATATAAAAGTCATCCACAAGGACACTGTTGTAGTCACCATGCTGATGCTGCTTTTTAGGAGGAGGCATTGGATTGAAAAATTCAACATACCATGAGGACTTATATAGTGTTTTATTGAAGGTCCACAGTGTATCATCAAAGACCCATGTTTGAGGGATACTGTTTCAAGGAGAGAGGATGGATGATGTGTTTGTACTCACTCCATGACCACTCCAAGCCAACGGAAGGTATGTGAAAGGCCAAGAGCACATGCTTGACCAACAGAGAGGCTTATATCATGAGTAAACTCAAAGAGGGGGGTCAAGAACCTATATAAGTTTAACAACTTCGACAGACATTCATAGTGGATACTAACTATCAACAAACAATAATAACATTTAACCTAAGTTAAAGCTATGCACAGCGCTGCTCCCACTTAAGTTTAGAGAGAATGCTGGCAATCTCAATACTGCCATTTCCCCAGAGGATATCCTCAAGGTTGCAAACCATAAGCTGAAAGACCTCTTCATCTGTCATTGCAAGAAGCTCCTGCTCAAGCTCGGTAACAACAACATCATACTGGAGATTTTGTGCATCAGAAAAAGTCATTGTGCTGAGTTGTGATTAGAATATCTGTCAACAAAAACAAGTGGGGGACTTACTTGCTTCTGCTGATCCACATCCAGCACAAGGGATTCGGGCCAGTCATCATACTTAGAGTCTCTGTAGTTGGTGCTCAGGAAGAAACCTGACCAGACCAGGCTGTGGGTTAAAAGTGTCAAGAAAAGTGACACATGGCCTATCTGGTGATGCATGGCAGCCTGCCAAACTAGGAAGTCAGGCTCGATTCCATTGTTGGCTGGAAGACAATCCATCCAGATATTGTATAGCTGGTCAAAAAAATTCATTGATTTTGTCTTCTTTGGAAGCATGAATATAGATGGGTACAAGCTCCTTCAACAGTTCAGCCTGCACAGGCATACTGCACCAGCAATTGCCAAAGATAGTGCCAAGGGGCTTAGGTTCCTTGTTTCTCGGCATCTCCAATACCAGGATGGTTCGACTTTTACCCTGACTCCCCTGATTGATGCAGGTGCAAATAACCAGAACAAGCTGAGTGGCTGGCCACTGACAATTGTTGGTGGAATAACTCCCAACTTCACTTGGTAACCAGCCCATTTTACATGCTTGAAGGGCATTTTGGATATATTAGAACCCATTTTTGAAAAAAAAAGGGACTATGGACAATTTGAAATTTTGGTAAGATGAAACTCATAAATGACCAAAGCTCAAGATCAAACTTGTACTAACTCTCACCTGACCACATCACTCAACCCAAAACATCCCACCTTATAGGCTGCTGTCCAAAATATAACACACCAGAAGAATGGAGATTAGCCGCCAATGCCAAAAGTAAGCGAAGTTACCATAAGTATGTTTCCTTGAGGTAGATACAATCATATACCAAGTATTTGACAGAAATAGAGAGGCAGTACATGCATGCCAGAATGAGTATTACAGGCTCAGCCAGGAGTGTGTTCAGTCCAAGATCATATGTCATTATCTGATACCTCTCAAGAGCTACATCCAGTAATAATAAGCTTACAGTTAAGTCAGATAAAGTGGATACCTCTGAAAGGTACATCTTGACCCTTCCTCCACACATCTCCAATCCACAATTTCAGCACAGGCAAGAAGCAAGGCATATTGCCTTCTACTGCTGGAAAATTGAAGGTATTGCCAGCAAGCTCAAGGAAACCATCAGTGATTTCCTGACCAAATTCATTGAAAGTTTGTATACACAGTATATCGACCTCAGCACAAAGGATGAATCATCAATCATCCTCGAAAAAGCACTTGAATCCTTGAGTTTGCTACAGGAGACTCTTTGTTGTTACCAGGATGGAGTTCTGCAATTGGTAGGAGTTGGAAAGAAGTGGACCAGGTCAGAAGCTGTTGCAAAGGAGATTGGTCAACCTATAACAAATATTGAGGACATCTTCTGTGCAGCACTTGAGGACCCAGAGACACTTGTAGAGGCTCATTCCAAGAAAACATTCATGTATCAACTTGGGGATAGTAGATAGCATTCATAGCATTAATGATTATTACTTACAGGATCTTGCGAGACAGGGGCCCAAAGAATTCATGATGTCACACAAAGAGGAATGCAAGAAATATACAATCAGATTGGCACAGATTCTACAATTACAGATGCATGCATACAAGTACAAGGTACAATAAGGCCACTCAATGCCTAACCTCAACACAGCCATTGTTCAGGGCATTGTCAAAAGCAGTGATGGCAGCCTCGTGAGTAGCATAATGCTTGCAACAGAAGCCACTAATGCCATTGACAAGAGGGGCAACATTATACCTAGATTTATGGAAATGAATGAAGTATACTTGGACTCAAAATGGAAGAGTGTACCACCCCTGAAAGACTCCAACATTCCTGCCAATTATGACAACATACCACACATCACCATTGTCAGTGGCAGCAGTGTTAGCAGGGGTTCCAGGAGGGTTAGTATTGGCAGCATTGGTGGCCACACTGGGCACACTGGTGGCATTGGCAGCCAAGGTGGGAGCAGCATTGGAGGTAGCGCTAACAGCGGCATTGGATGCTCTGGGACTGGCGTTGGCTGGTATACCAATGTTGGTGTTAGGGGGGTGTCGGTGGAGCTGGCATTGATACTGTTAGTGGGAGCTGCCACTGCTAGACAGGAAGGGCAAATATGGGAGCAATTAACGCCTGTGTCAACTTATTTAGAAGATGTTTTCAAAAAAGGGAAATATAAAGGACTTACCTCCATTATTCGCAGATGAGCTGTTCTGGCCTGTAGTTGCAACTGGAACTGTTGCCAGCATGGTTGGTCCAGAAGGTCCCTGTGCAGTAGCAGGGTTAGCCTGAACAACAGTGGCTAGCCCAGGGGCAGGAGTGGTGGGAACAGCTGTAGTGGGGGCCAAAGTAGGAGCATGAACTCCACCAGGAGTCACAGCCTGACTTTGAGCTGAGCTTGTGATCACAAAAGGGGCACCTGGGGCAGTCCCATCTGGGGAATGATCAGGACTGAGACAAATCCCAGGAATGACCTGGATCAACTCACTGTTCATGAAAGTGATGCCCAACTGCTGAAGGGCCACAATGATCTGAGCTACAGTGATTGAGTTTGTCAAACCAACAGAAAGATTGTTGGTTTGTTTTTGAACCATGTTGGCTAGCTATTGGTGAATAAGATTTTAAGCTCAGCGGTTAAAAGTTTACGCCTCCTTATACTCAGCCACAATTGGCAACTGTATAGTTGATTGGCTGACTCTGGTAACTAAGTAGCCAACCAAATATGGAAACAAAGTTAGAATACCGGTGTGGTTGAGGCAATTGTCCTACATGTTTTTGAGATTAATTTGAGTTAAATGTCAGTCTTTAGATGGCCCCCCCACGCTGGACAACCCCTGAACAAACAGGATTTCTTGAATTATACACCAAAAAATATCTTCACCATCAAGCAAGTTCTCGATTTCATCATTTCTGGCCTAGTATTGAACAGAAATGGTTCAAATGATGGCTGGAGATCTTGCCTGAGGAATGTGATCAGATGACCCCCAAAGAGCATGCAGCCAAGAAGGGCATACTTATTGCAGCCAAGAAAAAGGTAACTCTAATCTTGCCACATCCGATATGTGAAGGTTCATGGACATTATTCCATACAGAAGCTGAAGGAATGGTATCCCAACCATGTTAGAAGCTTGAAGAAAGCAAACAAACCAAACAAGGCTCTGACCATTGATTTGAACCCAAAAACTACCCACCATCTGCAAATCACCAAGGCATATGCACAGAAGTACTACAAAAGCAAGATCAAGGATTTGGTGGATGCGGAAATCAGGGCTATGGATGTAAGGGCAACCTCTGGAGGCTATGGCTCAATCACACAGCTGGCAGAGGAGGATCCAAAGTATATTCAGTACAGTACAGTGTCTACAAGCATAACTACACACCTGGCAGAGGGAGATCCAAAGAGAACAAGTCTGGG
>JAGGAR010024151.1:0-15598 GCA_017657315.1 Termitomyces sp. K1Ag
GAGCCAGATTTGAACTTGACGCGTACAAAAGCAGTCCCTACGCGTCTTTTCCCTTTTTTCGCCTCTTTTCAACGATATCTCTCGATTTTTGAGACTGTTTCAGAAGAGTAGATGGTGGAGTTGAAACAATCACGAGAACACTGGTCGAAGTATTGGCACCACTAACTCAGGATCGGAAATACCTTCTTTACTTTTACGATCATGCCTAGGATATCGTCTCAAGGTACAGGAGGCAGTAGCAAAGTTCCATCAAACAACAACCCTCGTGGAGTAAATCAGTATAAAGATTGTCGTCAGTGACAACTATCATTCTCTCGTATAGTTGAACTGATCCTGAGACACTTTTAGCTGCGCCGAATGATCCCCGCATACCAGAAATCTTGAAGACATACCAACGTAAAGGCATCACTGACAGGAAGAAGATCAGCAAACTACTTCGTGATGAGCATGCGATCATCATGAGGTTAGTCGCCAATGAATGTTCTTTTTGACTGAGCTCAAGGTAAAGACATTAGTGACTCAACCGTCGCTCGAAGGCGCCGTGAACTTGGTCTGAAAGCTAGCGGCAAGACGACAGCTGACCTGCCTGACGATTTGAAGCGTCAACTGGTCTTAGACCAAATGGCAAAAGACGCAGCAGGCAAAATAGGTACTCAGACCGTCAAGACACGTATATTTCAAGAGACGGGGATCGATCTCACACGGTATGTACACTTTCAAATGGCTGCTTTCATGTCGACGCTCGACTTATACAAACTTCTCGTGCTCTCAGAAAGTGGATTCGAAAGGAAATGCAAACACTTGCCCCCGAGGCTTATGAGGCTCGTAAACCCCATCGAAAAGGCACGTTATCGGGCAACTCCTCCACAAACGGAGGTTCTGCTAGTGGAGAGACACGTTTACTGATAGGCTCAGAATTGCCTCGAAACGGAGATTCACTCTGCGCCGAGGACACCAGAGCTATTCAAGATGGTTCCCCTCATGGCCGTCTTCAACCTGGTCACTTGGCGAGTCCAGTTGAATCTCCCCCTTCCCATATTCATCGACTTCTCGCACCTCCTGGTTCTTTCGTAATACCCACACAGCTACGGGACATGGTAGCTGAAACAGAGGCCAAGATGATTGCTCTCACTCAACATTTGCGTGCTCTAGGTCCAGCCGTAGGTCCTTTGGACAACATTGCGTTGCAGAATTTTTTGACATGTATGGAGATCGGCGGCACTACTTGAGTGGGAGATTACTCGAGTCATGTCGACGTAATACTTTCCTTGGTGACTACATCATACTGTACCATATCTTTTTGAGACGAATATCCTGCTGTATGCATAACGCTAATAAAATGTTTGAAAATCATTCACTAGTTAGAAGTAAGAAACACGTTGATCCGTGACAACACGGGGCCGCCTTGTTCCATTTGCATATGAGTTATTTACATTCCTTGAAGACTCTGCAAAGCATTTAAATAGATTCAAATCGAATCCGGCTCCACACCAAGGACACGAAGCAATTCCACCTCACACCGCCCGCTGAACAGGAAGTCAGCCTCATGGTCCTTCTCTGTTGGATCCAGATTGAAGATAGCGACTTTGCCTTTATGCCGCTGAACACGATACATATACGAAGCAGCAGGATATACCTTAAGATCGAAGCATAGTGTTAGCTATCAGTTTCCTGCACTGCTGGACAGGATAACTCACCGTTAGAGATGTCCCGATGATAAGACAGAGATCTGCTTTGTATACTAAGCTGTTGATTTCATCAAGGTAGAGCGGCATCTCGCCGAACCACACCACACCAGGGCGTGCAAGAGCACCACACCGGCGACAACGTGGAAGCTCGGACTCAGGAATATTATTCATCTTAGAGCCAGCATCATGATAGTCCTGAAGGCTGGAATCTGCTTCACCCAAGGCCGGACACAGGGAATTTGAGGGATCCTCCTCACGCCAATCACAGGAGGTACATTGGACTTCGAAGAGCCTACCGTGCATCTGATAAACGGAGTCCTTACGAGGACGGTCGGCAGATGACTTCTTGTCACCTAGATCCCGAGAGAGCGCTTCCAAAGCATTGATTGAGAGCCTGTCTACGTTCTGGGTGACGAGGTGATAGGATTTTGCTGCTGGCGCGATGGTCTTGAGATAATTCGGAATTGACATTTTGGCGAGGAGCTTGTGAGCATCATTTGCCTGAGCAGCGAGAGCCCTGATAGGAAAGACAACGGTCAAGGCTGGTCGATGTCGCGATCACTGTAATGAGACTGGCTTACTTGATCCTGCGGTAGTGATAGAACTGCCAGACAAGGGAAGGGTTTGCATGGAAGGCCTCGGGTGTCGCAAGTTCAGTCGCATCAAGTGAACGCCATAGTCCACCACCATTTCTAAAGGTAGGGATTCCTATAGATTGAGATTAGATTCGGTCCAATTTACACAGGAATCTAGCGAGTGTTTCTGACATCTTGATGGCAAGTAGATCTTCACTGACCTGAGGGGGCAGAGAGCCCAGCACCAGCTAATACAACAATATGCTGAGAGGCATGTAAGACCTTCCGGAACTCTTCGATATCACGGCTTGGGCTCGATTTTGACATGACAGTAAGGAAATAGTTCGACTGCCAGCGACTGGGAGACTTTAGCAGATCGTAAAATTTCACGGCAGCTTCGGATTACCATTGTGGGCGTTCTCTCATGTTGATGTGTATTTAGCGCTTTAGCCCTCGACTCGAACTTTGACGCCGACGATATTCGACTCGGACAAATGTGTGTTGGAAATGATCTGCTTCGACCACTTTTCCACCCCAAAATCAATCCATTCTAAGTGAGCATTATCCAAACGGTATCTACATGGTTCGAAAAGCGCCGACTTATTCAAGGCTGACGTTCAAGTGTAGACTTGTAGCCATTTATCCCAGGGTCATTGAAGAGCCTTTTGCAGCACAGATATAGGTGTCTGTCTGCTGCCGCCCTTTACCCGGCCCTGAGAATGTGAGTCTAGATGCGTCACCAAGAATGGCTCAGGTTTTCAACACGCAAATGAAGTGAAGCACTATCATATACTTAAATTCGACTTGCTATTCGATCGGTTCGAATTCCACTTTGCAACAACCTCGGTGTAGGTACGTTTCCTCTCAAACTTGCGACATACAATCAAATTTTCATCCAGGTAAATCATTCCATGACCTCCGGCGTCTGCAGACACATATTGCTCTGGATAACATTTGTATGCACGAGTCGTCGTGTCTTTGTGAAGATAGAAGCATCTTTTGCTCTTTCGGGGAACTGTAGATGACGTCGCGTCGTCTGCTAGTGAACGTGAGGTATCGTAATGACTACCAATTGTCACCTTAGGTTACATTGCGGTATCTTTCAAACAAGTCCTTCCAAGACGAGATGAAACCTTTCTGTGAAGTCAGTATTCCAATTTTCACTGCGACGGATGTTATGAAGGTGTGCGTACCTGGTCCATCCGAAATCGGACTCGGAACCTAAATAGTAAGATTTAGATTGCTTATTGTCATCTGCATCAGGCCAGAATCAGGCCTCATGCCCTTACCGAGATCTTAATGTTTTGTCTCTGCAGCCGTCGAGAACACATTGAAGGGCCTTTCAACCCAGTCAAGCGGGTACACAAGGAGGTTGTAAGTACGGGACAGTGATTTTTGGTCTCCTTCGCTTACCGAATCAGACACGATTCCAGGTCATGATCAATTATGGTAAGTACTGTCCCTCAAATTTCAAAGTCCAGCATAAGCGACGATAATTAAGGGCATGCGAGCAGCGATCTCGGTTGCCATTACATCTCTTCAATATCTATTTGACAGAAGATCCGCCACCATCTTTCGGCCT
The DNA here is from genome assembly GCA_017657315.1 of Termitomyces sp. K1Ag. Taxonomy (NCBI): domain Eukaryota; kingdom Fungi; phylum Basidiomycota; class Agaricomycetes; order Agaricales; family Lyophyllaceae; genus Termitomyces; species Termitomyces sp. K1Ag. Next base: position 3,846 of record JAGGAR010024151.1, read on the forward strand.
CTTTGCCATCATGAAGGGAACATGCAGCCGGTCAGCCTGACATCCTCAACCGTAGGGCCAACACGACCGGTTCTCGTCCTTTCTCGTCGTACATAACGTATACCAAGAGGACGTACCGGATATCTATCATCTTTTAGGGACAGGGAACGTACATACATATTGTCCTATATATTCAGATAGGTGGGCACTCAATTGTATCTTAGCGACTGACGTCTCTTTGAGATCTTTCCACGACATATCTGCTCATTTAGCCAGGTACAATTCTCATGGTGCTGAGAAATTGTCCATGTAGTCAACAATTTGGGTCTCTGCTCTCTTCTCAGTCGTTCGTGTAATCTACATGATCAGACAAGCCCTTTTCGTTGCTCCGAGCTCTTTCTCTTACTCGTCGTGAAATACTCAAGAGGACGCACAACATTCTATCGTCGGAGCCCACTCTTCTACGCAAAATTGGTTTAGCAGAACTCCCAGGCCGTTGCTCCACTGTACCTATGGTCCGGTCGTACGATCTATCTTGTCGTCGCTCACGCCAACACATCGCGATCATTTTTGCAATCCTCACATCAGAAATTCATCATTGATTTCTTACAAGGTTACCTTAGAAACGATTTCAGCTGAAGGCCTGACTTGAAATCCACATGTCGGGGTGGAGTACTCTGATCCGCATACAATTCATGCTGCGCTATTGCTGTGACGCCCCCGTCTTTTGGAACATTCTGTATTTCATGTGCAACAGAAACAAACCATTAGCAACAACTCCCCATGAGTGAGATCAATTATCGCCATTTCAATAGGTCATTGACGTTGCTTCATAGACCGAGCTGAGGCATTCTCAGTATCTTTTCATCTACTTTCTACATTGACACTTTCTCTCCGATCGATCTCTTTCGCCCATGCAATATCTTCGCAATCAAAAGTGGAAGGTCACAATACACGTTGCCTATAAGCTTATTATCGACCCTCCAACGCCGTTAAAGATCTCTGAATTGCGGTGATTATTTCCGTCTAGACACTTTGCCCCCTTCGTGACAAGGGATAATGTCGTCCTGATCGCAACTTCATCAAATGTGGGCTTCACGGCGTGCTGCCACGGAACCAGGGCACTAAGCAACGGATACATTCAAGCAAAATATCCATTATGTCGTTAGCTTATTGGCTCTGCCCTGCTCTTCCTCGCGTCAAAACAACTTCACCCATCAATGCCTCCTCGTTTGAACTTGGTTGTCGTGCGTGGACTACGTAAAACGAGGTCCGTCAAATTCGGCAGATGACAAAAAGTGTCCAAGTCTATCCCCGATCAACCATAGCACTTGTGAGGGCTTTGTGTCGCGACATAAGATTATGATGGTGCTCCTGGCTACGAGATTCACCCCTGAATATATCTTAGGGCCGCGCTGATAATATTACCGTCAACAAGAAGTCTCAAGAAGCACCTCAGCAGCCTCTAAGTACCTATGTGTGTCCAGCCGTGTTTCCCGACCATCCCGGAGAGAAGAACGGGCATTGAGGGCGCTCAGTGGTCACCACAAGAAAATTTGTTCAGCCATCAAATCTAATTGTAAATTCATGTGACACTTTCTACTATCAGGGGGAGGTGCGATGCCTCTTCCCTACACGCCTTAAAGTCATGGATATAATACTTGACAATTTGCTGGAGGAAGTCGACAGAGTCACATCTGCCTTACGGTATCCTACCGTCGGCTTTGGACATCTCAGGATTACCCTGTATGATGCTGATCGACACTGCCACTGGCGCCAAGTTCAGCTCCCTCGACATCCAGGGTTTCCCAGTGCAGGGTTCAATTGATCTGCATCATACTTTGTACACTTCCTCAAGTTCCACCACCAAATCTTTTTAGTCCAAGGCAAGCTAACCAACGACATCGAAATGCTCCAATTTACCACCCCACAGTTCTTCTACGCAGGTCCTTCATGTGATGCCTCATTCCAAGCCGTAAGGCGCGATGCTCACGCTGTCAAAAATACCTTCCTTTCAAGTGGTCTGAATGCTTCTGAACTACCATCTTTTTCGTCCCGGTATCCTAAATGCTACTTAGTAAGTACTTTGTGGAGCCCGTCCCAACTAGCATTGACATAGCTACCATCAGCCACGTTCTGTATCATTATGGTGTCAAAGCGGCGTCTCGGCGTAAATTGCGTTCGTAGCTAGCCAGCCACGCAGTGGTGTGGGTTGCACCACCCGACGAGAACAAGAATGGTAGCTTCTTTGCATTCCATAGAAATCGTGAATACTTTTTCCCCTCATCAATGCATTCGTGCTGTGTGTATTCGTAGCCCATCACCAGAGAAAAACGTTTTTTCTCCACATCACGTTTGCTTGAGGGAATAACGATAACGGCGATTTCCGCATGTCAATTGTGCCTGGAAATTACCCTGTTGAGGAAGGTTGTATCCCGCATAGTGGACTTGGTTGGCACGGTGTTGGTGCGCGAGACGGCATCTGTCATCAAGATTGACCTTTTCTCGGTATGAGTGTGCGTGAGAGGTCCGACTCGGAACGTGACGCTCAACATATCGTTCTTTTTTTCTAAGATGTATTAGGAATGGCCAAACAGCTTTACGCCTCGACTTCCGTGGAAGTCACTCAGAAAACCACCGGAAACATAAGTAGAACTTGACTACGAGACGAATTCACTCCTGTCTGGCAATCAAACCACAGCTGAGATCGGTATTTTGATCGAAGATAGTGATCATTCTTGCTATCAGTCACAAGCCTCCTAACGCCTTTGTAAGGTGAGAGCCGTCAAAGTCGGACATGGCCGCTGACTCGCCAACGGGTACGACAACACAGTATGAGATATCAGACTCCTCGCGACATCGGTTCCATCAGGGCACTGAATCAAAAAGTACTAGTCTCCAGCACACAATCATCCTTGTGTCTAGAATCGGGTTCAGAAAGGAGAGCGCTCATGACTGCAATAACTGATCGGATTTCATCGGCTAGCCGCCGCAACACCTCGCGAAAACCACATTACTTATCTTCTTGATGGGGAAGGGAGTAGGATGATCGGAGATCCGTTTCAGCTAATGGGGATCGCAAATTATTATCTGGACAACATTTCGGCAGCCTTGGACAGGGGAGACGTGATGCTAGGCAAGTGAGAAATGAAATTTTACGTGGAAGTCGTGCCTGGTTGGCTACGTAGGCAGAGGAAAAAACATGGGTGGTCGTCAGATTTGTGAAGGTCTATGAAGAAGTCGAGAAGGGACGGGGCTTTGTGCCACGTGCTGAGCAAATCTGGACCGGAAGAGGCAGGAAGAAAAGAAGAAGCGTCGAATTGTGGCACGAGAGAAGGATTGGCAAAAAATGCCGACCCAGACAGATGGCGTCTGAAAATACCACTAAGTCTAAACTCAGCTCATGTTACGTACTCGTGGCTGAGCCAAGACAAACACAACCTGTCCCTCATAATCGCGCCTAATATTTCTTCGTAAGTTTGGAAATCCGTCCCTTCCCCAACCCTCGAAGAAATGCCCCGCGCCGAAACTAAATTACTGTCTACGAACTATTCTTACGGGTCATCGTACTCGTCGTCTTACAGTCATGGCTCTCCATCGCCAGAGCCTCAGCTGTCTCCTGCTGGATCACAGCACTCGTCGACTCCATCACAATCATCGAATACCACGAATGCTGCTTCAAGCAAGAAAAAGCATATTTGTTCTGTCTGCGAGCGTCCCTTCAGCACTAGTGGGCATTTAGCACGTCACTCTCGCGTCCACACTGGCGAGAGGAATCACAAGTGTCCATTCCCAGGTTGTGAAACGCGGTGTTCGCGACAGGATAACCTTCAGCAACAGTGAGTTCTCCCTCGCCAATACAAAATTTCCACCATTGTCGCTCCCACTGGTAGCGCGTAAATCCCTGCAGTGCTTCGGCGTTAACTCTCCCCATTGTTTTTTTTTCGGTTCATGGTTACGAAATTGTATATTGAATTTTGACTTCTGTAGCTATCGTATTCATCTATCGCCCGGGTCACGACGAGCTTCCTCGCGAACTGCTATTTCTCGTTCGATGAATAGTGGAAAGCGTGGTGCAGCAGCGGCTGTTACGACTGCACCAGAGCCTCCAGTATCGCCTCCCCCACTGTCGCCTCCCCCACTGTCCCAGCCCCCGGCACTTGAGCCAGCTCGTGTCTATAGTCACCATTCTCCCCCTCCTGATTCTCCCCCTCCACTGGCGCAAGCAACGCTACCCGCTACAGCCCATGCACACTTGCCGTCGACAAGTTCGAGTCGGTCGTCTTCATCCCCTGTGTCATCATATCCCTCCACCAATCATATTGTGTCTGTGCCATCTCAGAGCACCCAGCAATACAATAACTACAGGAATGGAACGGCAACATATCAGGAGCCGTCGCAAGGATCGTACCCGACTTTCGTTCACACTACTGCTGTTTCTCAGACATCTCATAATTCCACTCATGGGTCTTATCACTCGTATTCTAACTCGCACAACAATTACAATAACCACTCGAACTCTCACCACCTGCAGCACGCTAGCTCAACCTCCGCACCTTCCTCCCGCCATTCTATCTCACACATCTCGCACCCTAACTCGTATTCCCAAAATCAGCACCACTCTAGCCAGGTTGAGCCTGCTTCACCTGTCTCTCCGCATCATCCCGTCTCACCTCATCATTCTGCTCCGCCGACACCCCCTTATGCCTACGAAGATTCGCACGGCTATCACCACAATGGCAATAATAGCGCCATAATTGCAGATTCGCATGGACACTTGAGTTCACAACACAACTCGATGGTCCACCAAGGATATTCGTCTTCGATGATATCTCACCACCAACCACAGCGCTATCCCTCGCCATCCCCTATACTCCCTCCTATTCAGGAGTCGCGCTATCCTCGCCGTGATGCTCGTCCCTACTTAGGTCACCAGCAGAACCCGATCTCCGCTGAGTACAGCCAGTATCCCACGATGAGTCTTCCTCTCGGACATCGCTCATGGAAAGACAACAGCCTGCACAAAGACGTTGGTGCCTTGGTGCAGTAAATTTTTTTTTGTCCCTCGTATTATAATACCGCTCGCGGTCGTGGGTCGACTACTTAGACGCAGATAGCAGATGAGTTTGCTGTCCGCCTTCTATCTCGTTGTGGTGTAAATGGCTTTGTATACGATGATACCAAGTCTTCCCGGACCTCTCTTAATGTCCACTACATAAATACTCACTCCATAGTTTTTCTCTTTATTCACCTGTAATATCATGGCTGCAATAACAGTAGAAATATGGGAATTTATACTGCCTTGCTCAACAGGATCGTGGGATGTTTGTGAATCGCGATCGGCCTAATTAGGACAAACAGACGTGCCCATCTATTTGTCGTCGTCGTCGTCGTCGTCCTTCGGTTCGCAGCTGTCTTTGCCGTCGTTGAAGACGTTACACTCTCTGTTTTCCAGAACAGCGAGTCATGCCCAGCGACCTCGACAGGTAAGACTCATTGCCTCCCATATTACCAACTTTTTGCTCACAGTCAACATTCATCTTGCCTTTGAAACCTGCTACGCGAATATTCTATCGCAATCGCACCGCATTTCCCATCTCTGGGTAGACAGATTGAGCAGCTGACGCGCTGCGAGCCCATATCCGAAGAGCAGGTCAACAGACTCTGCCTCAAGGCGCGAGAAATCCTGATAGAAGAGGGCAACGTTCAGATCGTTGATTCTCCAGTTACGGTAAGGGCCCCTCCATGTTCTATGTGCTGAATGTGTTTCTGATCAGCTGTATTACCGCAATCCTCGTTCCTGTACGGCGTGTCTCTGTCTTGACTGTTGCCAATTTTAGATATGCGGCGACATCCATGGTCAATTCTTCGATCTCATGGAACTCTTCAAAGTGGGGGGCTTCTGTCCGGACACAAATTACCTTTTCATGGGTGCGCAAATTCCACAGGAATACACATGCGCATTTCAATTGTTGACGTCTTGACAGGGGACTTCGTTGATCGGGGATTTTACTCTGTTGAGACCTTCCTCTTGCTGCTTGCACTGAAGGTCCGGTATCCAGAGAGAATTACTCTTATTCGAGGCAACCATGAATCTCGACAAATCACGCAAGTTTACGGCTTTTATGATGAATGCCAGCGCAAGTATGGCAGTTCAAACGTTTGGCGGTGGTGCTGTGAGGTCTTCGATTATTTGGCGCTTGGTGCCATTGTTGACGGTCGGGTGTTTTGTGTTCATGGTGGTCTAAGCCCAAATTTGCAAAGTATTGATGAGGTATGTGGTTTCATCATTTTCTAGTCCATTTCACTGACCTTCTAGCTGCTTTCTCTTATTTATTTATCGTCGAATATTTCCTTTTACGTCAAAATTCTTCACCCGCCACCACGCAATCACTGATTCAACTTCGCCGTCTAAGATCCGTGCTATCGACCGAAAACAAGAGGTGCCTCATGATGGACCCATGTGTGATCTCCTTTGGTCAGATCCAGACGGTGCGTCCTCTTTTCTCCGTACATCCCAGAATCTCCTGCCTCACTGACTAATTTCCACCGAAACAGATATAGCAGGTTGGGGTCTCTCACCTCGGGGGGCAGGATTCCTCTTTGGTGCAGACATTACGCAAAGTTTTGCGCACCACAACGCGATTGATCTGATTGCACGGGCCCACCAACTTGCAATGGAGGGTTACAAGTTGATGTTCGATCGCACTATTGTGACTGTTTGGAGTGCTCCCAATTACTGTTACCGGTCAGTGTGTTCTATTCATTTCTCTCTAAACCCCAACACGCCCATCTAACGTCGGGTGATGTTCACTCCATCAATTGACAATATCCCGGTTCCTTTGTCATTGGCACCTGTCTTCATGACCCTTGTTGCGCTGCCAGTCGAAGGAAGTTTTCGGCGCAAAGCCAGGACGTACCACATGAAGAGGTCCTGACTTGTTCTCGTCTTTCCATCTTCAAATACGTTTCTTGTTACCTCTGGTGACTCGCCTTGCTGACATCGGCATTCCACCGAATTTGAGCAGCTGCGGAAATGTTGCGTCTATACTTGAACTGGACGAATACCTCAGTCAAGATTACAAAGTCTTCCAGCACGCACCTTTGGTAAGTTAGCCCCATCCGTTTTCTTCTTTCATCCCGTCCCCCTCTGAATGGCGCGGCATATCCCGTTCATTACTCTCGCTACCCTGTTGTATACACGCTCACACCCTACCTTTGTGATATCCAGGACGTACAATCCATACCAGCAAAACGTCCACCAGCCGATTACTTCCTCTAGCGCGACGCCGCATCTTTTTTTGCGTGACATAACTTTTGTACTAATACTATTGTGTCGATGTCCTGTCGATCCACAACATCATATTTCCACGCTTCCTGCCAATCTTTAGACACTAATCTACAATAAGCATCGTTCCAAAATTCGCCCAAATAAAATAAATATGTGCTACCGCTTAAGAAGTCAACGGTCTTCTTATTCATTCCGCCTGTAAATCATTATTTTCCGATTCCGATTTCATGGAGCCGATGTTAGAATCAGTGCCATTGTTCCTGCACGTTTTTTTGGAGGGGGTCCGATATTCGGAAGGTGGGCCTACGGACATGTCGCGAGGTTAATCTCACAGTTGAGAATAAATGCGATCACAGAAAGCATCAACACACTCATTTACATGAAAACGTACGATCCGAGAGTGCTTGATCCTTGTACTCTATATGACTTCGGCCACGACATGATTGAAGTACAGATGATGTGTAATAGACTTTGAGAAGAACAGAGAAATGAATCTGAACACTGGGATTAAAAGATGACAAGACAGGGGTCTTGTATGTCTATGTAGAGGGGATCAGAGTTCGGGGGTTGGTTTGAGGGTTGTAATGACGACGCGTTTAAGTTACAAGTGTATGATGATGAAATCATGTAGGTGTATAACTTGGGAAGGATGGTGCATGCAATGAACGAGGGGTAGAGTGAGAATCGAAAACGAAAAAGACAATCCGACACTGAAGCAGCAGCCACGCGCCCGAGCCCGGGCACACGTGCACGGACAAGATAGGTCCGTGAGGATAATTATACGGGCTCTTTACGTCTTGCCTTTGGGCGCCGTCTTGGAGAACAGTTTTGCCTTCTCGATTGCGGCATTACCTACACGTGGATCACGCGCGTCAGCCACCAGCATCATCAGATCAAACAACAATGTAAGGGGGGAAGAGCGGAAAGAAAGAAGGAAGGAAGAGAAGGGAAAAAAACTTCCGGCGAGTCAGGAGGGGAGAATAGAACAAGAAAAAGAAGGGGATGAAGGACAATGATCTAGATTTAAGATGAGTAACATTTGCTTACTTTGCTTGACAAGGTTCTTCTTGTAATCAATAATGCTGATATCCTGTTTTGTGAGGTTCTTGATCGTTTTGTCCGCCACCTCCCAAAGCTCTTCGGCCACTTGCGAGATAAGGCCTGGAAATTCGGGTTAAAAATTCTGTCCAGTCCGAGGGAGGAAGGGAGGACGTACGGAAGTCATGTGAGACAATAACGACACCTCCTTCAAACTCTTTGATCGCTTGTGCTAGTGCATCGATAGACGCCATGTCCAAATGATTTGTGGGCTCATCTATGCACGCACGGAAAGTGTCAGTCGATGTGGGCGTCAAAGTGGCTAACATACCAAGAAGCAGGATGTGTGGGTGCTCCATCGCCAGCTGAGCGAACACGACGCGATTGCGGAGGCCGTCAGAGAGCTGCTTGATCGGGGACGTTTGGTGAGCGCCCGAGAGACCGAAGCGGCCCAGCTGGGATCGCCATGCCTGCACGAGGTGGAAGGTGAAAAGTCAGGACTTGGCAGTTAACCCATGATACGAGTCAACACACCTGGACATCTTTCTCGGGGTATTTTTCGCGGAAGAGTTGCTGGAAGTATTCGATCGGGCTGAGGTCGTAGGGCAACTGATCGGCAGAGTGCTGTGAGTACTTTGCGAGTTTAAGTGCTGCATGTTTGGAAATTGTGCCTTCGCATGGTTGGAAGGCACCCGTGATGAGGTGGAGGAGTGTCGATTTGCCAGTTCCATTCGCACCGAGGATGGCTATGCGGGAGTCCATGCTGAATTACATTCACGTTTGTGAGTTCTCCATGAAACTAGAAAAACGAATAGGCACTCACTCGATACCAAAGGAAAGCTTTTTGTAGAGGTAGTCCTCCTTTCTTCCAGAGTAGGAGAACGCGATGTCATCGAAGGCGATGATGGGTGGAGGAAGTTTCTTGATGTCCTCGAAGTTGAACCGGAGGGGCCTAGGCGTCTCCACCTTCTCGATGAGTCCGGCAGCCTCCATCTTGTCGATAATTTTCTGTTTCGACTTGGCTTGGCGCACCAAGTTGGCGTAGGTACCAGCGGATGCGATGAACCTGTGGATCAATGAAAGTTAATACGATTCGAGAGGTGCAACAGGGAACGAGCGTGCTTCTTAATGTGTGCGATTTCCTCCTGCTGTTTGTGATACGCCTTCATCTGGTTGACCTCGTTCTCCTGCTTCGTCTTCACGTACGTGGTATAATTACCATTATAGTAGACGAGCTTCTTCTTCATTGTCAGGTCCATGATGTTCGTGCAAACGGAATCCATGAAATCTTGAGAGTGGGAGGTGATGACCAGAATATGGTTGTATGTTGACAGGTATGCTTCGAGCCAGACAACGGCGCCGAGATCCAAGTGATTCGTAGGCTCGTCGAGGAGAAGAAGATGTGGCTTGATGAATAGTGCCCGAGCGAGAGCGACACGCATGCGCCATCCACCACTCATGTCCTTGGTCGGCTTCTTCATCATCTCCTGCGAAAATCCGAGACCGTGGAGAATGCTTCCCGCCTTGGTTTCGAACGTCGAAGGATCAAGCTCCTCTAGTTCCTCGTATGCAGTCTCAAGAGCGCCCTCGTCGACATCATCGGCAACGGAGAGTTCCTCAATGTACGCCTCGAGTCGCGCGACCTTCTCCTTCGCAGAGGCGATGATGAAGTCGACGGCGTTCACATCTGACGGCTCGGCTTCACCACGGACGAGATAGATATCGATGTGTGGAGGGATTTCAATGTCGCGCTCAGCGATTGATTGCAGGAAGGTCGACTACATCCGATCCGTAAGTTGAACCCTGCGTTGTATAACACGATCAAAGACATACCTTTCCAGATCCGTTCTCACCGAGCAGACCATATCTCTGACCGTAATTGAGCGCAATTTCCGCACCCTCGATGAGCAGGCGGCCGTGGAATGAGAGGGTATACGAGTCAATCTTGACATCACGACCCTTGACATCGGATACTAGCACTCCGGAGGCACTCCTGTATGATCGTCAATATTGAAAAGCAATGGAACGATTCGACAACGAACCTGTCGGTCGCAATACTCAGTTTCGCCATCGCTGACAGGTCCTCAGTGCTCGTCGCAGCGCTCATGCTGGTGAGTGGAGTGTTGGTTGAGCTGCCATAAACAGAGCCGCTGGGCGTTGTGGAGGACGATGCACCATCAGCAGCGGCGAGGGCATTCTTTTTTGCGGCCTTTTCAGCGAGGCGTTTTTGTTTCGAGGCTGAAGGAGCCATGATTGCAGAGACAAGCCAGCCTATCGATTGTCTCTATCGCAATTTTTTGCTTAGTCAGCGCATTTCCGATATTATCTGTGGCTGTGCTTCACGGAGTCACTCCGACTTGACATTTACTTCTGACGGCGCTTCGCTACCGCTTTTTCGAGTACAGCTGTAGCTGTGAGCCGGTCAACCGTATCAATTCATGTGCTCAGAACGTACAAAGTTAAAAAAGAGCAGGGCTCGAAGCGATGGAGGCGGAACCTGGCAGATAGCCACTGAAGCCCGCCAGTCAAGTCCACTGCCAAGTAAGTGCTTGAAGGTGCGGCGGGTCACAGAGTAGACAACTGGTTGTAGGATTTCCGACCACTTCGAGCTCAAATGTGTTTACTTTCTAGAATGTGGTCTATACCTGATAGCCTACATCGGTCCGAGTTGGTTTCATGTGTTACGAGAATGATGTGCAATCCCAGGCGAGGTCAGCGTGATGATCGCAGTAAAAGCTCACTTTCGTCTCGGAGGAAGATATTCCTTCCGGGGTTGCCCACCCTCCGGTGTTGATTGAGGTTGAGGTTGATTTTACGGACCCCATCCACATACCACCAGTGACCAGCTGAGTGTACTTGTCCACAATACCGAAAGCTCCCTCCGACGGAGTTGTTAGGTCTCCTCGTGGCTAGTTTTACCGCCTAGACCGTCCTCTCGGAACATGAGTGGAGGTTAACCGGTACCGGTCGGCACCAAACGAATATCAAACTGTCGCCAATCTAGCCCAAATGGAAATGCTGCCAATATTCTGCGACGATATGAATAACCAGGTCTATCGCTCGCAGTCTTGCCGAGGAATTTTTTGGGGACACAGGAGTTACTGTAGCATTATCGACCCGGTTCGGCTTATTTTCCTCGGCACACAAGATCCTGGCGGGCCGACCGATGCGAGCGGCACTAGTAATCAAGAATTTTCCCAAGCCCTTCAGAAATTTAAGCTTGCATTGTATGAAGAATGAAAATCGGTATTTCAGGCAAGTCATACGGTAATGGGAGTGCGTGCCTGGGCAATCTGTCTAGATGGCGTCGAACCAGAGTCAAGCAGAACCAGGAGCAAAGAGACTGCGTTTTCACGAGGCTTGGCAACAGTTCCTTCATAACCTAAGAGTCCACGCAGCGAAGACAACATCTTCACCTCGGAGCTAAGTAAAGAGCCGCCTTTCC
>JAGGAR010024152.1:0-16956 GCA_017657315.1 Termitomyces sp. K1Ag
TTTCTGATCGAATTGACATTTGATAAACCCGACTTTCAGGAAAGATCTACGCAAATGCAACGGGGGAAGTTCAATTTAGCATTGATTCTTTCCGTTACTATGCCGGTTGGGCTGACAAGGTGCAAGGAAAAACCATTGAGGTGACGTTCAGACACAGCTTGACTGACATACGGAGCAACCTGATCGCATGTGCGTAGACCAACGAAAACAAGCTGGCATACACAAGGCACGAGCCATATGGTGTCGTGGTATGTACGATGTTGCTTTTGGCGGATGCTTATTGAACGCCTCTCAGGGCCAGGTTATCCCATGGAATGCCCCTCTGGTACAGATGACAATTGCCTCACTTGAATCAGTTCCTTACCCTCTTCCCTCCCTTAGTTGATGCTCGCATGGAAGTTCGCTCCGGCCCTCGCAACTGGCAATACCATTGTGCTCAAGGTACGTTCGTCCTATCAACACCTTACCACCCTCGCCTCTCTCTGACACACTACAGCCATCCGAAATCACACCTCTCACGGCTCTACGCTTTGCTGACCTCGTGATCGAGGCTGGCTTCCCACCTGGAGTGATAAACATCGTCAACGGTTACGGTCCCACAGTCGGCCAAGCCCATCATCGAACATCCGCTCATTCGGAAGGTCGCGTTTACGGGAAGCATTCTCGTGGGGCGGAAAATTCTCAAGGCTTCCTCAGAGTCGAATTTGAAAGTCGTGACGCTTGAACTGGGTGGGAAAAGTCCGACTATCATTTTCGATGATGCGGACCTAGAACAGGCTATTAAATGCCTAACCCTAAGTCATCATATTATATTCTATGGATGTCATGATGTGAATTAGTGACTGACTTGTGGTATAGCTCGAATATGGGTGCGTAAGGTGTTGAATAATTTAAATCAGTGTCACAGAATTTACTGAGCAAGTCCTCAGGCCAGGCTTGCATCGCCGGCTCCCGCATTTTCGTCCAAGAGAAGATCTACGACGAGTTCCTCGCCAAGTTCACTACAATTGCAAAGAACCTTGCTGCTGCGACCGGCGATCCCTTTGTCCCTGGCACGCAACATGGTCCACAAGTCTCACAGGTCCAGTTCGACGTGCGTTTGTCCCACCCCTTGTATCCTGCTGTACTGACATATCTTGTAGCGTGTCATGTCGTATATTGAGTCGGGTAAGCAGGACGGTGCGACGGTGCATACGGGTGGTGCGCGGCTGGGCAAGGAGGGCTATTTCATCCAGCCGACGATTTTCACGAATGCCAAGCCTGAGATGAAGATTGTTCGAGAAGAAATTTTCGGGCCTGTCGGTGTTGTTGCCAAGTTCAAGACCGAGGAGGGTAAGTCTACTTTACCGTTGAACGTTATGATCCTCGTGAGTTGATGAAACTTTGTAGAGGTCATTGAGGCGGCTAATAACACGACCTATGGGCTTGCTTGCCATATCTTCTCGCAAAATATTAGTCGTGCTTTGAGAGTTGCGCATTCACTTGAGGCCGGGACTGCTTGGGTACGTCCTCTTCGACTTAAGTCTCGGCATGCCATGCATGGTAATTTCTTTCTTTCAAGGTCAATTGCGCTCGGATGACGGATAAGGCCGTACCATTTGGTGGGTATAAACAATCCGGTATTGGCCGCGAGCTCGGAGAGTATGCACTTGACATGTACGTCAATGTCTCGTGCTTCGCGAAAACGGTATTTGTGCTGAGCTCACCTGCCTCATCTGTACAGATACACTCAAGTCAAGAGCGTGCATGTGAACATTGGACAGATGCTTTGATCGTCAACCTGATTCAAGGATTGCTGATATGGATATAATTCGTATGTATGGATATAAAAGACGATAAAGATGCTGGACATTTGGTATTGCCCTTCCTTTCGAGGACGAAGGAACGGTGGAGGGATATATCCATGTTGGATCTCTAAATGTATGTACATCCGATTTCGGTTCTCGTAAGAGAAAGGGAATAGAATATGAAATTTGTTCTCATGTGTGAAACCTGGAGGCCCATAATCATCATGATAAATGAAACGAAGGCGAGTAAGAGGCAAGAGAGCGATCCACATCTTCTAGTAAGATGGACGAGGAGACTAATACTAATAGAAAGCAGCGCTGACTCGGAGCTGCGGACCGGTATTACCCGATGACAACAAACAATTCCTTCAAGTTCACGACTTTGGACTTGACTCCCATGTGTGTGTACTTGCATCTTTGCAAATTCCTGTCCACGCCCTTGATCACTTCAACGCTGAATGTCTCAACATCTGCGGCCTCAAATGAAAGGATTGTGATGCGATCGCTGGCTACTGGTCCCATGGCGTAGGTAGGCCTCCTTCCTTCCTTTGAACTGCGTCTTTTTCTGAATCTCGGATCTTTGATAATCTCAGGTGCCGAGGCAGACCACGTCAGTGGTGTGGAGGGATACATTACGCCTCGCAGTCAGGTATCCACGGTATGCTCGTATGCATATATTCCTGTTTTCCAAGACTGATTGTTTGTAGGACTGAAGAAGTCCCGGTACTCGACTTCCAACGACGTTGGGCCAAGAGACAGCGTGTAGATGATTGTTCATTGAGCATCTACTTTTTATGGAGATATTTGGGGTGGTCGTGAAGGTCTAGCTTTGGATGGGGCTCAACGCTAGGTGGTCGAAGGGATTCGTACATGCTAATTCTTTCTCGTTTCAGTTTCGGTGGGATAGTAAAACTGATGATCGTTTCTTTTTGGATAGGTTTACAATCAATCTTGACGATGACTCGTCCGTTTCGCACTTACATCAAGGTACGTTTGTCCTCACCCCTTCGCGGCCTGTGAGCCGTGATACATATCCTATTTACCTAGGTGACTTGCGGCCGGGATACTCAGCAGAATTCGGTGGTCTTAGTCTGTCACAGGGCGACGGGGTGAACTCAGCACGAGGTAGGTTTCGCACTAACATGATTACTTACTCACATATATCTTGCCTTTTTTGTCCCAGGATCGGAAGCTTATATATAACGTTCAAGTCCTTGTGCTTTCTCTACGCATGTGCTCGGCGGCTTAGATTTCTATCCAGACCAGCAAATATCGGAGGGCAAGACCCTTAACGTACTTAGAAGCGGCACGGTGAGTGCTTCTGAGCGTGAACGGACCATCTCATTTGTACTGAATGATATCTAGTAACGGAAGAGGCCTCGAAGCGCTTTTACGCGCACGCACAATGTCCACCGACGATGCAGCATCTTCTTGAAACGCGATGCTCCGAGCCGTTTGTCCTCCTTCTGCCTTTTAGTTTGTTCTTCTCTCTTGCGCAGTCCGGCAGATCTCGACATCCCAAACTTCGTGCTCACCTTTGAGCATCCAATCTTGGCAATCTACGAGCACGGCCTGGGACTGGACAAGTAGAACATGAAGGCTTCTGCGAGGTGGGGTATGACGGGCGATGAGGTGAATCCAGCGTGGGTAAGTTTTGCTCCTAAGTCGCACCAGCATGATCGCTTACTCGCGTATACCCTGCCTTTTTCGTCCCAGGATCGGAAGCTTATAACGTTTAAATCCTTGATCTCGGTTCGGTCTGCTTTCTCTACATGTGTCCTTAGCAACTTATATTTCTATCAGATTGGTATGTACCGGAGGGCTAGACCGCTAATGTACTTAGAAACGGCGCGGTGAGTGCTTCCGACCAGGAGAGGATCATCTCACTTGTGCTCAATGATATCTAGCAATGGAAGCGGCTTTGAAGCGGCTACATGCGCATGCACAATGGACTGACGATCCCACGTCTTCTCGAAACGCGATGCTCCCACCGCGCGGTTCGTTCTCCTTCTACCTTTCAGTCCGTTCTTCTCTCTTTCTAAGTGGTCTCGCAGATGTCGATGTCCTGAACTTTACGTTAATCATCCAGGCATAAAAGTCGGCGACCTTTAAAGTCACGAGGCGACAGGGTGATTCCAGCGGGAGGTAAGTAAATCTCGCTCCTAAGTTGCGCCAGCATGATCACTTATTTGCATATACCCTGCCTTCTTTCGTTCTGGGATCATCAGCTTATAACGTTCAAGTCAGATCCTCGATCGCGGTTCGTTCTGTTTTCTCTACACGTGTGCTTGGCGACTTATATTTCTATACAGATTGGATTGGTATGGGCCAGACCAAGACGGCTAACGTACTTAGAAGTGGCGTGGTTAGTACTTGATGCTCCAACCCGTTCGTCCTCCTACCTTCAGTCCGTTCTTCTCCCTTACGCAGTCCCACAGATGTCGATATCCCGAACTTCGTGCTCGCTTTTGAGCATCTGATCTTGGTGGTCTACGAGCACGGACTAGGACTGGACAAGTAGAGTATGGATTGTTCCGCGAGGCGGGGTATGAGCTTATGAGGGATTGGTAAGGTGTTGGTATGAGCCGTTTGCGAAGAATTGGAGGATTCATGTGGTGTTTTTTTTTGGAGAGTACCAGGGCGGCGGTCTCGGTACATGTGGTTGACGACTATCATCATGTAAACCTTGCTGAGAATATTAATTGAGATTATTGGGAGAGAACAGAAGTCGATTGGCCAGAGCGGCCACGGGCCGTCCTCGAAATCTAATTGTATGCATGGGCTCTGCCGTAGCCTCTGTGTTGTGCCTACCTTTCCGGGCTGATTTTGATAGCGTCATCGATGCATGCATCTAAGTTTACAGGAGTTATCTATGAGAATACCGTTCGAGATGTGCAGTGATCAGAAAAACAGCAATTGGATTTTATCTCGCACATCGATCACGACAAGTATTTGAATTTGCTTCAAAAACAAGACAAGAAATTCGAAGGATGAGTCGACTGAAGCCTATCACTTATCATTGGCACTGTACAGTTTTACGCGGACTTTGCCGAATACTGGAGCTAGAGAAAGCAAGTAGCACGTGGGTCCCCACCCCATATCACGATTTCAGCTGTTCGTGCAGACGCCGTCATTAAATTGTCTGTGCGATCCACGTTCATACTTTGACTAATTAAATCAACCCTTGCGGCAAGTTTTAACCTTTCAGGTTTTTCCAATTGGTCTCTCTCAGGTTCTCCGAGCCGATCTCGGGCCAAGTGCCCAACATCAGGGTCACCTGTGGTGCATGCTCTTGCATGCTGCGGTCTGCCGACATTCAGCTTCCTTTGACGGCCGCTAGGTTTTCATTGCCTATATAATCCTGCGACTCGTAGTGAGCTCCTCCGCTGTGGTGATATACCTCGAGCGGCCTGAAATACCGTATGGAATGGCTTCCGACGGAATAACGACTAGGGGGGATCCTTCAACTGTCCGACATGAGGCTCAGATGGCAACTTCTACCCATGAGAATGAAACTCTGCTCGCTCGTATTGGAATATAAGATCAGTATCCTTCCCAGCTCGCCGCGTGGAGCGTATTCTGGGATACCTTCAGACGGAAAATCCTCCTCGTTGAATCTCTCACTCATGCTAGCACGCACCATCTTACAAAAGAACGGAGATCCTTGGAGGCTTTGTGTTAGACATGATCGTCACCGATTTCTTATACCATGCTCCAGGGAAGAATTCACCTTTCGAAATTTGCCATGGTCAATGCTATATTCTCGCTTATATTTGCCTTTCCTCGATTGCGATGATGCTGCTATGCCGAGTTTGGTACTGACGGATTGATCGCTCTCCTGCCTGAGGCTCATATCGTATACCTATGGCAGTGCCTCCTCCACTCTAGTCCATCGGTT
This sequence comes from Termitomyces sp. K1Ag, assembly GCA_017657315.1. Lineage (NCBI taxonomy): Eukaryota > Fungi > Basidiomycota > Agaricomycetes > Agaricales > Lyophyllaceae > Termitomyces > Termitomyces sp. K1Ag. The sequence goes on from JAGGAR010024152.1 coordinate 5,686, forward strand.
CTCGATGACCAAAGGAATACCGGTGCGGGATACAAACATCGCAGAGATGTTATTCACAAAGCAAACATCTGACTTCAAGCAGCAAAATTCTTTAGTGATATGGTTCGGAGACTTACTGGGGCGGTATTCTTGGATTCGTCTGGGGACATCGACGTCGCACGATTAGTTATGACCAAACTTGGAATCCTTCCAATTTTGGACCGAATTGTTCTTGACGACGTTGATGTCCTCCATCCCGTCAAGGCTCTCTTTGTGGACAAATAAGCACGTTAAAGAGTTCAAGTATTGATATCATGATATGTCAAGGTTGGTAAGGTCAATTGTATTATATTGGGCAATGAGGAGGTATGGTCACAAGGAAGAAGTTCATGGTTGCAAAGCATGCGACAAAGTTATTTTGATTGCGAGACGTAGACGTCAACTATACCTTTCTGGAGGAGAATCGAGGTTCGGCGAAAAAAGGTGATCAATCAAATAGACCAATGGTCTATTTCCAACGGCGGGTAAATGTTTTATTTCTGTCATACGGATACAATCCATTTCGTCTTTGCTTACTCCGGCTTTCAGCTTGATTTCAGCTGGGAGTTTTGTCGCCTCATTCGGGAGAAGAGAGCAAGGGACATTGAAGACACCTCACCCGAGGCAACAGACAAGGTACTATGTGATGACGAATCTTCTTCCTGAATTGGGACTCACAACGAACGTGGCAGAGGACGTACTCTGTACGAGAGTGATATACGTGTCAGGACGGATGATCTTTTGGACCAGCGCAATATACATAGAGGGGGCACGGAGTGTATCGGTGATGAGGCAGAAATATTTGGGAAAACATTGATAATGGTAAGGAGGGATGGCCTGGCTGGAGGAGAGACTCAGAGAACAAAAAGATGTATACGAAGGTATGTAGATCTGAGGCAGTCAGTTAAGAGGGAGCACGGCAGGGGGAGGAGGGTAAGAATACCCTGTATGTGTCAACTGCATCTTTTCTCCTCGCTACCGATGTCTTTCTGCTCTGACACCATGAGCGCAATGTAAACACAGCTGAGAGATGCGGCGAGAATGGATCTGGGTCCGGTTAATGAATGATGTCATGCATCTCGGGCTCTTCGGAGCCGAATTCAACCAAGCTCGAACACACTTGTCTTTTGCCATCTACAACGCTTCACATCGATATCTTGGTTACTCCGGTTCTGCTTCTCTGTGAACTGCTAAAGGCTCTGAAACGCCTGACCGGCCCCCACGATATGACGGATCCTCGAGTCTGGGACTTAAAGACTTCCGACTTCAATTTCACATCGGCGAACGTCTTCCAGGCAGCACACTATGTAGGCTCTTCACAGGGTAGGAGGCGTAACACACATGGTTATTTCAGCTCTTTTATCGCTTCTTTTCGGCGTTGACAGGCAGTTTGAGGGAGCGTAGCAGTGTACGTTGTCTCTTCTAACTTCATCATGCAGGCAGTTTCAAATTGGGTCCTAGTTACCAGTATTGCTGCACGATAACCCATGTATACTTTCCTGTTTGCAAAAATACACTAGGATATTCGCATCTGTCACCCTGACATTCACCTCCCAAACAGAAGATAGGATCTTCTGCAGCGTTAGTAGCTGTTCAGCACTTCGTCATCGGAACACCTCGAGTTACCAGATCTCGCTTTCTCCGTCCCGTTTGGTGGGCGCCATCGTTAGGATCAGTCGTTCGACTTGTACGCTGACATAGGTGCTTGTCTTTACAACGCCCTGATGATAATGGGTTCAGATCGTCATTTCTTTTCATGCATCTCTGGGTGGCTCAAATTGACTGTGTCGCCCTGAATTCGTACTGTTTCCAGATTCTCCCGTTCGATTCGTACATCAGCAATGACCTCAAGACATCCAATTGTTTGCGTAGGCTCGTTGATGCGTCATTGAATCGTAGCTATGAACTAGTATGAGGCTCTAGCGCGACCCTCACCAGCATTCCTCTCAGGACTCCAAGACCGCTGACACGTTACTTCCAACACTTCGCATCTCACGTCAATTGTGTACCATGATGAGATCCCCATAAGTAAACGTTGGCTCAACTGGTTTATGATGTTCCAACATATTGTCTGGTGAGAGCCTATCGACCAAGATTTGTTCTTGATTAAGTGCCACCATAGTCATGAAATACCTGGAGAACGTGGCTCTACTTTTGAGTCCTGTGTTTGATGTTGGTATAGGCTGTTGAATGATTGTATCTTCTCTACATCCCTTTTTCTCTCCAGAAACTACTGTTCTCCCTTGGCTCTATCAAGCGGTGTCACCGTCACGGGTCCATGGCTTGATGCTAGCAAAAGAGACATGATGGCGTAAAACGTCTTCCGAGCAAGAAAGATACACCGAGTCAGTAATCTTGTCCTCAAAGTTGTTGACCATGACTGACCTAATCAGAGGACGGCTAACAAACTCGTGTCTTGCAAAGCAAACTTGGGGGATGGCATCACAATGCCAAGCATCGAAGCCTTGTCGACTTCTTTCGATCACGACAGAATTGGTATGTCCCTTCCTATACATTGTTGGCTGCGACTGACCCCGCAAATCCGTTGATGCAGGAACGTTTCTTGCGTATTCTTAGAGCGTGACTTGTTAAGTGCTTTTCCACAATAGATTCATTTGCTGCCAGCAGGATTCTTGGTCTAAAAGTACGGTGGGGAAACATTAATGCTAAACCCTTCACTGCAATTTAGTTGGAGTTGTGGTTTCCTGATCGAGTGGCCATGATGTCTCAGCAACACCTCGCGCTGCCATCCTTACAGAATTCCGGAATGTTTATTAGGCTTCCTGACCTTTAGTCTCTATGGTGGGGATCCGAAAGAAGATAGACATGGTCATGGATCCCATGTTGCGTCAGTTACTAATTTACCCTGGTTCTTACTGTACCCTGACCTTGTCATCGCCAGCGGTACTGCGGCGGGCAGCTCCGTTGGGATTGCACGGGCAGCCGACCTCATTGCGGTTAAGGTTTTTTCTGATGGCGGGTGAGCATTCCAATGCTTCAGGCATACCAGTGAAGTCTTCAGCTCTTTTGTTCCAATAGCTCTGGTTGGATTACCGATTCGTAAAAAATATTTCTGCTCTGTCAAGACGCTTCTAATTTGGATGATAAAGGATATCTGGACTCGACTGGATTAGGACGCAGGCTATTGCCTCTGGTCGTCCATCAGTTGTCTCAATGTCTATCCAGGCGGCGCTCCAAATACCGCAATGGACGATGCTGTTAATGCGGTATACCTTTCCTCTCGTTGATGAAACACTACATGCTTATTCCATGACTCGTAGCTCACAGCAGCTGGAGTCCATGTAGTCGTATGTAGTGATATATCCTTGATTCTCTCACGGTTCTAATGGACAATTTTCAGGTTGGAGCTGGAAATGACAATGCAGATGCAAACAATGAATCGCCTCCTCGCGCTGGTACTGCCATCGTTGTCGGCTCAAGCAATATCACCGATTGCCGGTCCTCATTCTCCAACTGTGGGTCAGTTGTTACCATCTTTGCTCCAGGTGAGGATGTCATCAGCGCCGGTATCAATGGAACTATGGTAAGGAGAAAGGCTAAAAAACATGCCGACATACAACTGACATGATCTCAAAAGTCAGGTCTATGCAATTATGTCCGGAACTTCCATGGTATGCAGCATTAATGATATACTTTGTAGTATCAGTGATAACTTATGCAACATAGGCTACCCCTCATGTCTCAGGTTTAGTCGCCGCCCTCATTTCTTCTAAGGGAAACGTTAGTCCAGCCACCATGCGCACCAATCTCCAGAATCTTGCCTTGAGCGATGTTGTCTGTGATATCCGTGAGTCTTGCGTTCCTTTCATTCTACACAGACCATTGACATGACGTTAGCTACTGGAACGGCGAATGAACTTGCCCAGAATGGGCTCGCTCAGAACCAAACAATGTCCTTTTAACACTCACAAAACATATCTGTACTAGCGTCTGTCCAGTCACTCGATATCTACTTTTTTTCACTGTCAACAATATGATTTTTGATTTTGTTTGATATGCCAGCGTCAAAGAATGAATCATCATCCTCGTTCTTGACCATCCCCAATGTCAAGTTGTCAGTCATTGAAGTAATACATCTCACAATTGCCCCTCGAACTCCTCGTCTTGAGTATGAGTTCATGCTCCACTACTTCAGCGTACCCGCTCTTATGCTGCCTTCTCATATGAGCCGAGATTTGTTGTCGAAGTTCTATCGGATTCGAGTCGCACTCAGCACTACAGTCTCGCTTCCAACTGAAGCTGAGCGCTGAGCGATAAAAGTGTTGCAGCAATCCTCGTGTTCTGCCCCTGGCTGGGAGATATCTTCTCGAAACAGGTAAGTACCAAGACGGTATCTAGTCATGATTTGGAATTTCTAGTCCTGTTTCCGTACGTGAAGATACAATCCCGATGAGAATCATGATGGTCTATTGCGTAGCCTAATTAATTCACCTCTCAGCATGTAAACTCTGAATGCGGTACTTGTTGAATTGGTCGCATCATCAACTCCTCTGTGGATTAAACATGCCTGGGGTTCTGCTTCCCCACCTCATTTCTGGGTAAATATTCTCGAAAACTCGAACGAACGAATTGCTCACTAGAAGACCCTCTCCACATGAGAGGTCCCTGCCGTAGATAACCATGAAGAGCTCACATTGACTTGCTCGTCCAATGACAAATGCGATTGAACGTGTAACACGAGTCATGTATATACGTGGGTTTGCTTTCAAAGTCCAGCCAGGATAAGATGGGCAAGGCGCAGTAAGCCCTGACTCGGAGCTGTGGGCCGGAATTAATCGACGACGAGAGCTTTGTCGCGTTGAAGTCGCTTACAGACATGTCCGATCTCTCCATGCCTCGAATGATGTCAAGGCCCAAGACGTCTCGGGCTCCGCTTCAGAATCTGCTCTGACGAGAACACACTCCGACGACACTCTTATTGAAGCACTCGACAACAGGTTGACGAAAGTCGCGAGGACAAGGTCCCAGCACTCTTGTTCGCTGAAATATCTGGGAAGGGGAGAGACATAAGCAGGATAAAGCGAACTTGGCAAAGAACGCGCACAGGTGGGTACTAAAAATGGTGAAGATCATGATCACGAAGAAGTTGGTCACGCGGAGCACGAGGAGCACGCGTTAAGATCGATGGACGGGGATACACATGACATTGATCATGTTAGGGGGGGCACACGAATACATGCAGAGCGTATGTACAGGAGGATGTAGAAGGCGGAACATGCACAAGATTGAATCCTAAATGAAACAGACTGTTCTCTGTGAACGGCCAGCATCGAGAGACAGGACAGGGCACGCGCGAACGGCATCTCGATATCAAATGGCATAACCGCCAGGAGGTCAATGATCCCATAGAACGCTGCAAACGCTATGTAAGAAACATACATCTCTTCACAGTTTAATGCTCATACACATGTCATCCGCTTTAAAAGGCTAATATAAGTCCTTCTCTACCCAAGGTACCGCGGCACATCTTGATAGTACACAGCGCCACAAGCATCGTCCACACATCAATACTAACCATGCCCCGAACGAGATCTCGTGCAGCCGTCTCGAGTACAGTGACCAATGCGGATGTGGGGATGAGGAACGTAACGAGAATATGCAGGAAGATGGCTGCGGGGGAGGATTTCTGGTCATTCGAGGAAAGCATGGAGGCTGTGCTTCTAGGATGGGTGGATGCAGGCTGCAGTAAGTAGTGTTGCCGAAGTTCGGTCCAGAACCTTGGCCTGACTCGGAGCTGCGGTCCGGAATTACCCGATGACGAGAGCTTTTGATACAAACACGACGTGGATTGCGATTCATGTATGTGGTCTGCCTTTTCTTTTGTCACGTCGAACTCGCTCACAGACGCGTCCAATCTCTCGATGCCTCGAATCTTCAAACTCAGACATTATTTTCCCGCCATTTCAAGACTCGATGACCCCGCCAACACACTACGAGGACTCTCTTCTCGTTAGAGATCTACATCAAGTACTCGACAACCGTCCTCCTCTCCGTCCTCGCCCTTCGTCCTCGCCTGGCCCTCTTCAAGACACGGTACGCCCCTCTGTTTTCTGACATCTTCTAGCACACCTATGACCATTTCACATAGCCCGCCACGCAGAGGCCAATTCCATTGGTGAATCTACCAACTCACCTCGACTCGACGACACGATTGCTGGCTACTCGTCTCATGGCGCGGGTACGCATCCTTCTTTCGAACGCCGTCTTCTCTGAACATCGGATTTTCCAAAACTTCAGGCGCCGAGGCAGAGCACGTCAGTGGAAGGAAACATTACGCCTCATATTCGAGTATACACGGTGCGCTCATACGCATATGTTCAATTTTCCGGGACTGACTGATCGGTGTTATTAGGCTTGAAAAAGACCTCTGTCCGAACTTTGGCTTTCCTCCTGCGTTCCCCCACCATGGCGCTACTTCCTGCGAAACCTCGTCCCGCGCAGGGAGCAACATGCTCAAGCGCGTCCATTGCTTGAAGTCCTCCTCGGTCTGACGTGCGCGTGTGAAGTGGGCTCTGTCTTTCACGAGGTACGTCGCCAAAGTCTATTTATTCTACCCCATAATTCGACGAGAGCTGCTTAGCTGACCTATTGTGGTCTGCAGATGGCTCGCGTGGCGGCGTGGACTTGCGATGCGATCGACTTCAGTGTCTCTCAACTTGTCACGGCTACAAGTCCAGTTCAACAAATCTACCCACACGATCGTTCGTCATTCTCCCGCTCTATTGCGAGAGGCTAACTTTTTTTTTCGCTTTTTAGACCACCACTATAATCCTGACACTATCTTTCCGAGCCACTGGCGCTGTATGTTTCCCTATCCCTTCAAACTCGTCATTGATACTGAGAGATTGTTGTCAGCTTATCTTTGGTATTTTATTCGACAGTCGCGCCATTAATCGCCAATATGATCCTCATCGCGTCACGATCTTACAACTCAGCGGCAGCTTTGTCAACACATCCAGTCAGTTCCTGGCGTGTCAGTCGTTCTTCGGGATCGGAATGAGTGGGATATGGGGTCTAGCCGCATTGACTGCTCTCGAGAATTTATTTACCAGTAGAAGCTCATGGCCTCGCCAATGGAGTGTTGCAACAGGAATACGCCGTCGGCTGTTGGGGTACCTACCTACTCGCGGGCGGCGGCGTGCATCAACCTGAAGCTCGTTCCCGAAGCCCCTACGAGATGGCGCACGCAATTTTTCCTTTATTCTGGACTGGGGCCAATATTTCGCTTTTCTCTGCGGTCATCAGGGCATTCCTCCCTGAGCGTGAGGAGGTTTTGGGGGCGAAAGCGAAGGAGATTGAGAAAGTGAAGTGTACCTACCCTCGATGGGGAACAAGACGAGGGTGTTCGTTGAGGAGTCGGGTGAGATGTCGAAGCGTTATTAGATTATGTGCATAGATGCTGTTCTTCTGGTGACTGGTACATTTCGCTATCCCTCTCCGTGGCGACTAGCCATTCAGCTGTGTCTTCTTCTGAACCTCGGATCTTCGATCTCACTCGTGTATCTACGGTCCGCTCATACGCATACATTAAAGTTTCCCAGGACTGACTGATTGGTGTTATTAGGATTTGAAAAAAGACCTCTCTACCTCCCGAGAAACCTCCTCCCGCGCAGAGAGCAACGCGCCCAAGCGCGTACGTCGCTCAAAGTCCTCAGTTTGATGTAGGTCCAGTGGACTCTGTCTTTCTCGGGGTACGTTGCCAAATTTAAAGCCTGTTCTATCTATAATCGAGAGGTTTGGCTGATCATTGTGGCTTTCTGCAGATAGCTCGCGTGGACTTGTGATGCGGTGGACTTCTTCAGTGTGTGTCTCTCAGCCGTGTCACAGCTACAAGTCCGGTTCAACTAGTCTACCCACACGATCGTTCGTCCTTCCATATTAGGAATCTGCGTATGTGGCAATTTGTCTCCGTTTCACAATCCTTTCTTTTCTCATCGCAATTTGAATTTTTCAGGGAGCTGTTGCGTAAGTCTATCTATTTGAAGCTCATACGATTCAAGCCTAGCCGCTGAGCGCTGATTCCCCAGTAACAGCGGCGGAACCAGTTGTGGGATATTTAAGCCAGGTCACTACCCCTTCTCGCTCTCTAAACCAGCACTGACGCTTCGAATCCAGGATCTTCGTATACTTGATCAGCGGTGAGCTCTCCTCACACCCTGCAACCCCTGTCAGCTGACAAATATCTCCTTCAGCGCGCTCGCCACAGGCACCTGGGCGTTGTACGTCCCCTAAACTCAAAACACGATATACTTATCCCCCTCATTTCAGTATCTGATTTTCGTCCACAGCGACAAGATTCCGATCCAGCTCGCAGAGATGAGTCGACGCCTGCGTTTCGGGTGACGGTCCTGGGCGTTGCGTATGAATTGGTGAACGTACGGCCCCTCCTGCGTGCGTACTAATCAATCTTTCGTCGGCGGCATCTCCAGATCGAAGCTAGTGCGTAATTTTAAATTTTCAGGGCTTACCTCGATGACGATCTTGTGATTGACTGACCTTTGATTATATTAGCTGGTGGAGATGATTTGAGGACGAATGGTCTTTTGAAGGACATTCCTGATTATTCGACGGTAAGTCTACGCTTTGCTGAATCTCCTCACGATTGGTAGTGGGCGAACGTTGAACAACTCTCGACAGGTACTAGGCATCTTGATTACTATCGTGACTCGTCGTGGTCTTCCTTCTTCTTTTATCACCATCATTGGATCGGAGTGTGTCTTTTTCCTACCTTATCCTCTTTCTTTCTCATGGACCCTTTCTCAGTCTGACAACAATATCCCGTACGTTCTCAGGAAGCACGGCGCCTATTTCGAGGAGCACAAGGCAAGGCAAGGCGCGGGATGATGCGTTGTTTGAGGATAAGGTTATACTGGCAACGATTACGAGAGAGCAGCAGTCATTGACGAGAAAGAGAGAGGGAGTGATGAGAAGGGGTAGTTTGCTAGGCAATACGGCGTGAGGATTCACGATACTTTTTTGATTTTTTTACGACATTGTACAATATCCAGGTTATGAAGCTCTGCGTACCTCAGGTTTTCCAGTGCGATAGGTGACTGATTTAAAATCCATACTCACGGAGTTGATATATACTGGGATTGCACTGGCCAGGTAGGACAAGCGTAAAAGATAGTGAAGGTTTCAGTGCATGTCATCATGTCATCGTGTAAACCTTGCTGAGATTATTGGGGGAAACTGATGAACATATCAGCAAAACAGAAGGGCAGAGCGGTCCGTCCTCGAAGTATAATTGCATGCATGGGCTCAAACCGCAGCCAGCCTCTGTTCTAAAATTAATGGGTAGGTACGTATATCGCCACGCTGGCGATGCCTCCCAACGATCGCATCCAAATATCAGCGTGCAGCAGGCCAAACTCGTTTGAAAAGCGGTGATACAATCATCAGTTGAACGCACCTGCGGTAGGGAACTCTTCTTGTATCCTACTGGAGAGATTGATTACACTAGACATGCTTTAACAATCTATGCAGGAGGCGACGAGGGAGAGCTCATCAAAGTCCTACTATGCATCCGATCTTACAGGAGTAACCTTGTCGATGATCAGAAAAACAGCAATTACATCTTATCTCACTCATCTCTGACAAGTATTTGACGCACTGGCGGGGTTTCCTTTATAAAAACAAGACAAGAAATTTCAAGGATGAGTCGATTGAAAGCGAGTCGAGAATTGCCGACTATCACTGTACAGTTTTCCCCAGACTTTGCCGAGTACTGGTAACTAGAGAAAGTAAGGGAGAGAAACCAGTTGTCGGACCATCGGATTTGTAAATTAACCATCACTGTATTCCGCTCTCTCTCTCTCGACGTGCACCGCTATATTGCAGTAGGTTACGCCAGCATCTATCTTGAACTTTCGCTGAATACGCTGTTCCTATGACAGGACAGCATTTCCTGGAAATCCTTATCAAGCACAGCTGCTGCATTGCCTGCGTGGTTGATGTCCTGTATTCTTGAGCCCCATCATTCTCGGCATCAAAGCTCCACTTCTCCACTGGAATGAAGAGATATCAACATCTTGTCAGGATGCTGTCACCACAGCTTGTTACCAGTTCGTCTGAGATCGCTGCCACATTTGGACAACAATCCTGATCTCAATATACTACTCACGGCTGCCTGTCTGCCCTAACTTCCAAAGCTTCATTATCTTGTACGTCCAATCATAATAATACGTGCAGTACTTGATCCATGATATATATTATGCCTGTCTATCTTCACGGCAGCCACTCATGGTAAACACAGCCACGTCACTAAGCACAGCCACTCATGATAGTCCGGCACTCACCCGGCACTGCACGGCACTAGACTCACAGCTTTTTCTGTATGCCCACACCGACATGAAAATTGTTGCCAGCCATGACAGATCCAAACAATCCGTCATGGAGCTACTGTCAGTGGTCACATTTCGACATTCTTATGTTCCATCACGGCATGCACAGCTGAATGCATTTTTGGTAGGTAACGCGATATAAAGAGTCAAGACTTGATTGAAAACTTCATCCGAACATTGCTTATCTATCTCACCATGTCCACGCATAGGAACGAGCACAACAAGCATTTTGGAAAAGAAACTGAGAGAGCTGTACTCGGAGACGCTAGCCAATCAGTTATTTTTATTCACAAGTCAAAAAACATTACTGCAGAAGGCAGTGATCTCGCAGCAGTAGGGGGAGACCTTACCATTGGTGGTAAATGGATACGAGCTGGTATGTGTGTTTTCAATCGAAATAAATGTTAACACATTGACAAAGCTTGTTTTGATTAGAAGGCAAGAGCTTGGTCGCTGTGCTTGACGAGAGTCACGAGGCGAAACTCGAAGGCGTGACTGCGACAGGTGTCTGCCAAGACGTCATCCTTGAGGCCGAAAAGCCGCCTGAGGCAACAATTGCTGCAGTTCACAAGTCAAAAAACGTTACTGCAAAAGGCAGTGATCTCGCAGCAGTAGGGGGACACCTTACCATTGGTGGTCAACCTGGTATGTGTGTTTTCAATCAAAATAAATGTTAACACATTGACAAAGCTTGTATTGATTAGGAGGCAAGATCTTGGTCGCTGTGCTTGACGAGAGTCACGAGGCGAAACTCGAAGGTGTGACTGTGACAGGTGTCAGCAAAGACGTCATCCTTAAGGCCAGAAAGCCGCCTAGTATAAGAGGCTGATTATTTTGCACAAAATAATTCCAACTAAGCTGGGTCTGTAACCTACCAGAAAATGCTCCA
>JAGGAR010024153.1:0-16874 GCA_017657315.1 Termitomyces sp. K1Ag
TAGTAGCCTGAGGAAGAGACATGGTGAGTGCGAGGTAGCGTCAAACTTGTTAGAGAACGAGATAAGATATACTGATGAGATCAACGATAAGAGAGATGAGGGCGATGAGAGAGCAGAGGAAGACTTAGAGGTCGAACAAATACAGAGAAGAACACTGTGTTGACGCTACGAACATACAGGTTGAGTAAACTAAGTTTAAATAGTCCGCAATGTCTAGTAAGATACGAAATAAGTAAGACGAGACTCGAGAATGACTAAATATGAGTCAGGGATCGAGGGTAAGTCTTGAGAATCGTGACGAGATGGTGACGAAAAGAAGACGGGAGAACGAGAGGGAATGATGGAGCGTTGAGACAGGGTGTTGAGGGATGGATGTTGAGATATCGAGAGAGTAGACGAGGCTCGGAATCGGAGATCGGAAAGGACTTGGCGAGGAAATCATGACACTCAGCAGGCTCATCCGTCGTATGTGTTGTTCTTGGAACCAGCCGACTTGAATGGAAATTAGCATAGTCACACTTACTACAGGGTGCTTGTCATGATTTAACAAATAACTCAGATGAAATGTGCTCCAATGTAGAAGACTTGGACATTACCTTGATTGAATTCAGTGAATTCTGACTCGTATTTGCAACTATCACAGATCAAACGATTATTATTTTGACACCTCTCGATCCCTGTAATACTTGAAGCCAATGGCAGAGGTGGGAGATGGAACTGCACTTGGTTCATCCAATAGAATGTTCAACTTGTAAGTAATTAAAACAAGGGATTTTCGGGCAGAAGACAAGCAGAAGAGGACGTTAATCACTGGTAAACATTAATTTGATTATTCCGAATCCAAAAACATTCAGCCTATAATCGCTCAGCGCTCAACGCTCAAGTTTGGAAACTTCTGCGCTGCAAATGAACGTCACAGCTGTTGTCTGAGTTTAAGGATGGGCCGATGGGCCGGTGAAGCCGAGAGGATAAAACGAGTGTCAAGATTCGACGGTAAAACAAAGTTTCTGTCCGGATTAGATGCCTCTAGCTAAACAGGTTTTAATTCCGATTTTGTGATGTGACTTACCACATCTGTACTCAGCTGATTTTGAGACAGAAGAATTTTGACGTTCTGATTGGCACTGATTCCATTGTCCGGTCCATGGACCTATTCTCCAGAAAAACTCTAGAAGCCCGGCAGTGGTCCAGGTCCAAGGAAGAACTCCAAGCAACTCCAAGCAACTCGAGGGAACTCCAAGCAACTCGAGGGAACTCCAAGCAACTCGAGGGAACTCCAAGCAACTCGAGGGAACTCCAAGCAACTCGAGGGAACTCCTAAAGAGTTCAAGGCCACTCCGAAAGGGGGTCCAACTCGAAGTAATCTGTCGGATCTACATCAGATTTTGGTATTTACAGAGACCTTGGGTGCTCACGCCAAGGCCTCTTGAATCTCCCGCCGCAAACAGAAGAATCCGGTCCTTTCCTTCGCGTACAATATTGTGAGCATAGCCTTATCGGGTTTTTTGGGCGAGATCCACTTATTTGCCTTTTACAGCGGTGATACTTTATGACTTGCTGACACCTTCCTTCTGATCTCTTTCTCTGCGCGCGGAGTGGGAGGGGCATACATCTGACTTCCCTGGCACCACAGCGATGCGGGCATACATCTGACCTTTCCCTGGTGCATAGTGATTCCCAGGCTTTGGGCTTTATTCATGTTCTGATGTTCTGTTGTTAGGGATCTTGTAGCGCCTGTTTTAGTAGAACGCATCAAATGTGTTTCAAACAGTCTCGAAACGTGCCAGTGTGCTCTCAAAGATTTTGTCCCAAATTGAAAAAGACGCCTCTCTGACATGGATTACAACTTGCTGACTCCTGACAAGACCCCCTCTTCGACAAATGTACGCGTACAAGTGTAGACTCGCTTCTTATTCTATCCCTTTGTAACATACCTTGCACAAGTCCTCCGCCGTCCGGCACCGACTCTCCAGCTATTTATTCCAACTACTCTGACACGATCTGCTGCTGCCAACTCTCCCTGAAGCATGAAGACAACTCATTCTACAACTGAACAATCAGCATCATCAGCTGCATCGACGCGACTATACGACACAGCTGTGAGTACCATGGATGAACAATGTAGGTGCTCCGCACTGCGCAGCTAGCTTTCAAGTCCTAGAAATGGTCCATTATAGGGTAACCCTCAACAATTGAGCAGTTCTTCCGGGTTGAGAATTTTATTATAAGACCGAGGTAACGGGACCCAAAGCACAACACCACTTGGACCGCAACAGTAGCTGCCAGTGGTGGTGGTGAGTGAATCGCAACCAGATCCTGTTCCATGATGTTAATATTGTCCTACAGGCATGACTCGGCTTGTGTATGACATTGGCTCTGCACCAAGCAAGGGAAAAACGAGGGAAAATACGGCAAGAACCGACTTGGAGAAACTCAGCAGGGAAGGCACTGGGTACTGAGGATCTGCTGAGAGCATGTGTTTTTTGCCGTCATACTGATTGAAGAAATGTATTGTAAGATATAAGATATTTTCATCATATCCTGAACTTGAAGGTTTCCAACGTTCAACGTTGTCGGGCCTCCAGCCCAACGTTTCTTAAATTTTTCCAGATGGGAGCCAGGGCCAATATAGTGATTCACTTACAACCACCCATCCCATTCGATCAGCTTCAGACCCTTGTCTAGAAGTTCGGCGGCGCTGAGGTCATTGCGTGGAACTAGTCGACGTTCCATCCAGCCTGATGAGGTCACGGTCGTATATTCTCTGGAGTCGATACCCGAGCCCGTGGGCAAAACCTTGGTGCTTGCAGATCGTTTTCTTGCGACAATATCTTGACAGGATTTGCTCTCTCATCTGTGCTCGCTGCTCGGCGCACTTCTGACGTCAGTGGGCGTCTGGGGCGCAAATGAGACCAGCGACCCAAAAGCTATGTCGGAACGGCATCGGCCGTTTCCCCCACATCAATCATGACTCAGCTGACATTACTTATTAGACTTCTACGTTCTTCTTGATAGAATGTTGATTGCACGGAAAAGCTGAAATGAGTCTAACATCTGCGCCCCATGTTCGCGTTGGTAACTCCCTGTTTGGATCACATTCATGGTTCTCGAATGTTGTTCCGGAGACCCCAGATCCTAGCTGGCTATTTCAAGGATACACCGGTTGAGGTTGGTTTAAAGGTCGTGTTTAGCTCGCTTTCATTGACTTCATAATGTAGAATCTTGCACGTGTGCTCTATGAAAGCGAAGTCAACACTTCAGTAGCCAACCGCAATGACTTATTCACTATTTTTCGTGACACTCTTCTTGGTGTCCCAATCCATTGTGTATCCAAAGACAGGGGACTTGAGGCGTTTTTCAAGGTCATGCTTGGGTATCGTGTCCTAGATATTCAGACGCTCATTGATAGTGCTCAAATACGCCATTCAACCACTTCCGGTCGAATCGTCGAGAACAACCGCACGGTACTTCCACTAATGTTGAACATGAGAACACCACTGATCCCTCAATCTTAGCCTATCAATGCGTTGAATTCTCTGCCTGCCATCATAAGCAAGTTTCAAAAAAACCTTAACCAGCATTTACGCAAAGTGAACGCTGAGTCAAGGGGCGACCCGATACGGGCTCACCCACGTCCAAAATTCACCGGCCCTCGCATGAAGTTGTATTCCGAACTCACACTACGGGTTTCAAAAAAGAGTGTTCAAACTACTATCATCAACCTTACATCCGCTGCACTCCATCTGAGCTGTTTGCTCAAAATATGGTTTCTTCTTCCCCCTCACTTTTGGTATGTCGTTCATTCTTCCCTCAGGGTAACATGTACTTGCCATCAGACATATCTTGCATTGAGAACTTGATTATTGATGAGTTCGTATCATGCATCCTGTCCCCAATCAGATTAACTTGTTTTTTCTATGTAGTGAATGTAGGTCTAGTGACCAGGAAGAGTTGGCATACATCCATGCCATTCATGGAAGTGCTGCTGATGGTGCTGGTTCGTATGGCTGCTCTACGATCATGCACAATGCACTATACCTAGCACTGCTCGTATCCCCTCTCATGTTGCTCCTGCCCCGGGAGTATGGATCCCTCGGTGGTAAAGAATCGTTGCTCCAGGTAAGTCATTTTCTACTCTTTCATTCAGCGCCTCATACCTTACTCAACAGCTCTGGAAGCACGTTGGTGGTCTGGAACATCCTTCCGTCGTTATTGATGCCGATCGTGCTTTATGGAAAGTTTTGTTCTCCGCAGCACAAGGAGGGGATCTGTTGAAAGAGGTATCTTCCACTATGGAGATGTTGTCAGCCAAGGTACAAGAGGCAGCTCCTCTATGGATTGAAATCATCTCCAACCCTACACGCAAACGTAAACGTAGCGAGTCGATCACTCCATCTCAGAGTCAGAAGGCAGCTGTATGCTCTGCATCTCAGCAAGCAGATTCACCTCCACTGCCCTTTGACCAACTACAAGTGAACACTCCTTCAGTAAGCTGCTGCGCCATGCCCCATACGACTGAAAATGTGTCAGGTCGAGTAGACATCAGTTATTGCTCAGGAATGTTCTAACGTTATATGTGCAGCCTCTGTAGTCACGGGGATCTTAGCCCTTGACGGCGCCAATAATCCCGCTACTGCATCGATTCCCGTCAACCCTATGATGCACGATACCGATGGAACGCACTCTCCCCGACAAGGCTCGACCTTGGCCCTTCCTTCCCCTATCTCCTGTAACGTTGTTGAAGCTCGCATCAGTACCTCGGTTCCAGGAGAATCTGACTCTACAGAGCCAGCCATCGCATTGTCCAGCACCATCCCAATCCAGACGCTCGATATTGGGGGTCGATCCTTTGCTCTAGCGACATACAATGTTGCCAACACCCCCATGATGTACACACAGGAACATGGAAACTATAACAAAGCCATGGAGACCGACTCTGGCGAAGGCTTTAGACTCCATCCACGCCATCACCCCAGGCAACTGTTCCTGCTGCTGCAGCTGGCGCAAATATACCGGATGATCCAATTATTGTCGATTTGATGCAGACTCCTGAATCTTCACCCACCATCATAAACAGGTCATCACATCAAGGACCCCGCTCCCTGGATAAATCGTCTGAGTTTCTATCCCCGAAAAAGTCTGGATACCTCTCCCCAGAGGAATTATCTAGGACATCTGGTCGTCTTGTCGCTAAGGCTAACGTTTTTGACAATAACAGCATCACGAATCATATGCAATCTTCCCGCTCCTCCAATAGGGGAAAGAGAAAAAATAAGAGCAGTTTGAATGTGCCCTCCAATGTGGATGCCGATGACAACGTCAAACGTGGGCAAGCAAACAAGGAGACCCCCACAATTGACCTGACGCTTGAATCGGTGAGCATGGTACTACTGTTCCGTATGATTATCAGTTCTTACCTTGAAAACCAGGACAATGAGGAAAATCAACCCAAGCAGTCAAAGGATCGCCTCAACCTTGCAGAACATTGGATTTTACATAAGGGCAACAAAGTCCTTATACCCATACCAAGTAGCAATCGACTTTTTGAATATATCCCTCAATTTCACGTGTGTGTGACCCCATATTTCTCTCTCCCATAACTAATTTGTGGCTGCAGCTCCAGAGGGATCTTCTGTGGTTCAAACAAATGCATGCTGCTGTTAGCTCATGTCGTTCGTCGGTCATGGTTATGACTCATTTGGAATACGAAGCCACCCCTCCTTCTGCACTTTTAACCCATTTGCATGACCATGCATGCATCCTTGTACTCAATAAGAACTATGTCGATCCAGAGTTTACCATGCAAAGTCTTTCGAAGGTCTGCGCGCTAAATGGGGTAGTAGATTTACATGGTATCTGGTTTATTAGTGGTTCTTCATTGCATCGTGCTTATGTCCTACATTCTCCTGTTTTTATAGATTTTTCCATGTCAAATGCAGATCCTTTGACAAAGGGTACTCCCAAAGACCTCTTGCGGAGCTTGGCCTCTCCGTATCCAAGAGCATTGAGCACGCCCAGTTTACCCACATCTATCGAGACCTTCCCAGTGTCTCCGTTTTCAAGCGATTTAGCTGCTTGGAACAAGGTGCAGGGGTACGGTTACTGTAGGAATAGGGATTTTTATCCAATTTCGGACATGCGATGGGGTCTTGCTTCAACGGGTAATACCCAGCGTCACTGGTATATTGACTCAGATGGATTTGGAACTTTCGTGCTTGTCGAAACAGGTGTAGAACTTTGGTTTATTGCAACCCCGAAGTCCGGGGATTACAATGAATTCGCGTCATGGGATCTGTACGTAAAGGATTTTAGAGTCAGAAGCCCCAACAGTGACAAGTGGAACGTGGAATTACTCGTACTTGAGCCAGGCTCAATGATGTGAGTCTTTCTTCGTTGCTGTAGTGCCTGGCTAATGCTCCGTCCGCTAGGATTATGCGCCCAAATCTTCCTCATGCAATTGCGACACCTCGTCCTACTATTTGCCGTGGCGGACACTTCTATTCCGTTTCAACCCTAACCGACTCCATTGTGGGCATCTACCATCACTATGTTGCATCAGACACCATATCAAATGCCAAACATGGGCTTGCCTCGCATGACACGTTAATGCGCCTGCTGACGTTTTACCTCCTTGTGCTTGTCGAGTCTGACAAAGATGAAGGTATGTAATTTGGCGTTTCTTCCCTGACTTCCTTAATTTGTGCTTAGAATACGACCGTACTCATGTTCCGGATGTCACTACGTGGGATGGCCTCCTCACTTTACTCTTCCTTTGCAATTATTTCGAGTTACATAGCGCTCTCTCCGGATGGCATTTTGCCGACAATCGCAACGTACGCGCGTTTGAAGCCTCAATCAAAAATCGTGCCCGTGCGCGTAAGCTCATGTATTGGTTTTTCTCCTCCCATGAGCTTGAGTGCCAGGACCCATCCAAAAACCAGGTTCTGACTGGAGCACATGGATTAGAGACCCTTTTCTCTCAGTTTCTAGCTCATCAAGCCTGTGTCCTGATATACTACAAGAAGATGGCCTGGAGAAGTCACATTCGTGGAAGTGATGTCAACCTTCCACCCTCTGACACACGCCTTCATGTCCAGGCAACTCTCCTTGAAGGGCCTGCATGGTTTGCCTATGCCTTCCTGAGTCTGAGGTTCAATGCACCTGATTTCAATCCAACTGGTTTGTCCTTTGCTTGGCCAACAGATCGCTACATCATCCGCAAGGTGCCTCGCCTTGATTTTTGTGCGTCACCCGGTTTCTTCCTAGGTTTGCTGCTGACACATGTCTAACAACAGACTTTCCATACCTTGACGGTCATGTCTGGGGTGACCGTGAGGTTGCGTCTATGCTCGGGGTTACCCTTACTGCCTTCCAAACTCGCTGTCCTCGAGACAATGATCTCACGTGTTGGGCCAGTTACACGGAGGAGGAGCGTAAAGAAGAGGACTATTGTACGGATTCTGAGTATCTCAGTGAAACACCTCCTGAAACACCAAATCTTGTTCCCCAAATCGTGAGGAGCATGAACAGTGTTGACGTAGATGACCTCTCCAATGGCAAATTATGGGAATGAGGCATGACCGGTGTCTCTGAATATCCATGTACATCAGGAAAAAGTTGGATAGGTGACTTGGGAATATATATGGGTGCTCATGAGATATCAGAGAAGTGATATAATAATGCCATAGCGGGAAAGCCAGGTCCTACTCACTATCTTGAAATTATTCTGGAGCAACGAAAATGATAGAAAATAATCCTTTGTAGTAAATAGTTGGTCCCGAGTCGAGCGGAAGGGATTCAGCTGGAATCAGAGCCTAGTGAGATGGACTTCTCAGTTGGCTACATTCACTATGTTAAACCACCATCTGTTGTGGGGTATAAGTATTCAATAGCTGCTGGAGATCGGGGCCAGATTTGGACGCACCAACTATTGTCATAGTACTCACAAAACCGGAGATTGCATGTTTCGGTCGTTATAGTACCGTAATCGCTACGACGTCATAAAGAAACGAGATGACATTGATCTAATCTAAAGACTCTCTCCACGTCGTGATTTCTCTGTGCGTACGCAACCATCCCGGAAACAAAACTACAACTCTCGTCAGATCTTTCATCTCTATCAGATAGTTTGCAAACACGATCAACGTGCCGTATCGATACCTACGTAGAGAGGATGTCGATGTCAATGCCAGTCAGAGAAAGTTAACACGAGAAGGCTTCTTTACAGGTAGTTCACAGTAATGCTGCGCAATCTACGCTCTTTGCTACTACCTTTCTCGCACGCGTCAACCTTGAGTTTATAGCTGACAATGACCCTCAGTGCTGAATGATAAGTGATTGTAGCACATAAAACCTACTCATAAATAACAATTGCGCAAGCCTGAGTTTTGCACTTGCATCAAACTAATCGCCCTATCCATCAATCGCTTTGCCGCCTTCTCATGTGAAAGAACGCCAACAAGCTGGAAGATAGTCTTATACTCTCCTGTATCAGAAGATCAGCCTCTGCAGCATGGAATGCAGACAATACAATCAGTACCATGCAAGTATGCTTCCTCTTCCGAGAGTCCATCAATGGTGTCGTAAATCTCCGCCGAAGATCCATACTGGATTAACGCTGAGGTCTCCCCAGTCCGAGTGCATCGTAGATGAGATAAAACATGCTGCCACCATGCCCGTGTTTCGTCCACCTGCGGCCCATCTGACAATTAAAGACAAAGTCACGCGCTTGCGACAAGCCGCCTCTGACTCGTTCAAAGAGTTGCCATAGCGCATCAGGAAGCAGAGCTTGTTCATCGGTCTAGACAAAGTGGTTACTATCTGGCATCCTTGAGGAAGAGCTTGAACACGTACGACAGCAATGCGAGCATAGTCGGCCTGGAGTATCAGACGTCAGATAGAATCATGAACATTCCAAGGAACATCAGACAAACCTTGTAACCCTCTTTCTTAATTGTATCAATAACATCTTTAGGTGTCAAAATCTCATCTTCTGAAACAGTTTTCCAGATAGGAACAACAGAGAAAGTGTCAAGCCTCTCCTCAAGCTCATCGTGTAGGAGGATACGTCACTTGCTACGAGCTTATGCAGGACATCCTTCTTTAAACTCTCCTCCATTCTTTCAACCACATATGTCGTGCGGTTGCCCTGCGAATATACATAGTGAGCACACAAGTGGCTACGTTGGCACTCCTTACTTACTCAAGGTTCTCCAACAGTCGGTCGACAAGTCGAAGGACGTGTGGGCGTCCAGCTGCATAGACAAGAGGTTCTTAAAAAAATGCATGAGAACATTGTTACAGCCATGTTTGAACTTGTAGACCGTGACTTACTTCTCGTAATGAAGTCCAGAAAATTTTTTCCTCCTGGTCCAGCGTCTATCCTTTCCAAAGCCCGTTTATAGCTGCGCAACGCAAAATTCCATGAGGTACAACTTCACGGAAAAACAGGACAACTGACCCTTCCACAGTCGGCATACCACTGAATCAGAATAAGCCTTAAGTAATTTGACTCGTGGCTATCGTTCAGCGATTGACTGACCTTCCACACACCATCCTTCCATCATCGAGACATTTGGGGATATTCTCATTTTCAGAAAAATCTTGAGGCTCCAGTGGCCGCAGAGTCAATGGTACGCGTCGGAAGTTCGGGGATCACTCTATTCGCCTGTTCAAAATCAGAAAGAATCAGCTTTCACCACCTATGGTCTCGATATATTTCCGGAATGGATTCCGTATATCGGTTGCCAGCGGAGTTGGCAGGTCGCTGCTCTTGCGTCTTGACTTTCTAATGGCTGCATTATCCACTCCAGTGCAGGTGCGGCCAGTGCAAAAAGAGAGACGCGTAGCAGGGCGGGCATGAACGAGGGACAAGGCGTCGAGATTCACGAAGTCGACATGGGAATCGACGTTGCGTTACGTCGCTGCGCAGGTAGGGCTGTCAGGCACGAAAAGCGTAGAGGTATTTGGATTCCTACATATAACGGTACTATTTTGAGTGTGACAAATAGAGGCGATGGAATAAAGTGTACACTTTGGAACATGAGATGGACTTGAAGCATTGAGACGAGATAAGTACAATATCTTCCAAGCTGTCCTGTCATGAAACAAGCCGCGAAATGGGGCATTACAGGGATCCGTGCAAGGTTCCATGAGAGAGAACGCCTCGTACGTGGTCCGGTAGGAAATATGGTGGCAGTTGTGACGCTTGGATGATGCATCAACACCGTGTCACTTGATGGACTTGATTGTCATAACTCACTTTCAAGAAATCACACTGACTTTGTCCTCGGTCAACAGGACCCATACACTGCCCATCCAATTCAACAATCCAGTATCCACCTGGTACTCTGTCAAGAAGCAAGAGGTACAGGGAGAGCTTTGACTTGTTCGACTTGCGCAACATCTTGCTTTCAGCAACTGTGATGTTTTTGATCTCCTTTGTGAGACGTTCTTTGAGCTTGTTCAGACCCAGATCCAATCACAGAGATCGTTGCTCCACAACGTGTTGGGACTGAGGCCAAAGTCCTTGAGTACCTGGGTTTGGTGGTGCATTTGTTCAAGGACGACGTCATAAGTTTCTTTCTCCATCCTTAACGCTGTGTTCAATCTCGCCTGTTGTCACGAGTCTCGATATGCTTGCACCTCCCCACCTTGAGATATCTTCTCTGGATACCTTACCATTCTCGGTTTGTCTCATTGGTAATCGATAACTCTTTTGTTAGCTAAAGTCTTGACCAAGTACTCATTTCATGGGTTGATTGAGGATGATTTGGACCTGTACATTGAATTGGTGTCAAGGTGTCAAGGCCGCCAACAATCAAGATATCAGCTACAATATTGAAGTATTTCTGCTCTTATCACTTCTCAAAATATGTTTATGAATTGCTTCTAGCGCTATTCAAACATGAAAGAATTCGTTCCTGGGTGGGATGGTAATGATGTTGATGTTTATATTCAAGTATGGAGTGTAGCTGTGACATGTCGTTCCGACTATGTATGTCCAATGCCCTGTCTGCACCGCAGCTTCGCACGGAAGATTTGGTTAGGCGAGGCTGTGGATCGTTGACCAGGATTTGCCGCCCATTTTGGCCATTAACGCATGTATCTATAACAAGGAAAAACTTGAACTTGTGGCTCGATGTCAGGGGTCAAACATTTTTACAAACGCGTCTCCAGTCACATGGTCAGGTCAGCGGTGTGGACCCGGTCGGCGTTGAATATATCATCAGAGTTTGTTGGCCCATTGATCTACTCTCATTTGAGAATTGACCATCTCCAAGTCTCTTGTTGTCCAGATAGTATTGACCAAAGATATGCGGTCACATCTTGTAGCTATAATCAAAGGTGCGCCCATATAATTCGTCATTTATGATGCCTGATATTCTTGTCGTTACTTGCAGTTCCTGAGGCAGAAAAGCGTACCGATCTGGCCAGTCCTTGGTTCATCTTCAATGATTTTGTGGTTCGAAATATTTCCGAGGAGGCGTTGAGCTTCCCAGACAAGTAGAAGGTCAGTAAACTTGTTTGAAGAACACAGTAATCATAGATCTCGTTATCTCGAAGGTTCCTGCAATCATTTATGAACGGAGTGACCTACCTGAAGTTCTCGATTAAAGTGGACTTCCCGAACAGTATCGACGGAACCATCCTTTGCCACGATATATCAATCAGTTGACAAAATCTTCCTAGGAACCGTGATCCCCGGCTTATCAAGCATGAGGTGCTGCTGCCTGCCACCTTGGCCAGGAACTTTTGTCGCCATTGACACTGAATTTGTCTCGATGCAAAAAGTTTGTATCGTCATTGAATCTGCTTACCAGGGTATTGAGACTATCTTGTAGGAAGAAACCGAGTTCCAGTCAGACGGAACAAAGAAGGTTCTTCGACCTGCGTGATTAAGCCTGGCACGAGTCTGTCTTACGCGGAGATGGTCCAAAGCAAGTAATCCCTTTTATTGACGATCACATTCACACAAGTTAAATTACCTGACTGAATTCTCAGGCATTAAATGTAGGCTCCTTTCGCATCATCCCACCGAATGACTCACTCTCGTTGTAGTTGGTGACCTGGATCCTCATCTTTCTCGGCATACCCTAACCCCACTTAAACTTGTGTATAAGCTTCATCTTGTCGATCGTGGATGCATGTTTATTGGCCATGGGCTTTCAAAGGACTTTCGGATCATCAGTGAGTTACAATGACAATACAACCCATGCATCCTTTTTGATAATTCATGTCATAGATATCTATGTGCCACCAGAGCAGGTCATCAACACAGTTGATCTTTATTTCCTCAGATCACGCCAACGTCGATTATCATTATGATTTCTGTCATGGTTTGTGCTACACCGTGAACACATACAAATGGATGCGCACGAGTCAATAGAAGATACGAGGTCTGCGTTAAAACTTTACAAGGCTTACAACGAATTTGAAGATGCTGGGACCTTTGATGAAAATTGGATGAGTTGTATGCCGAAGGCCAACTCTATGTGAGCTATGTTTGCCGTCACATTACATCTTTGACCCATCTCGGTGTTTTGTGATTCAGAACTTCAGGCCGCCTCAGAATAGCGGAGTCCTTGACACAGCAGCCTCTCCGGCACATTCAATGTCACAAAGTGGAAGTGTTGCTCACCTTGGCAGCCTGCATAGTTATTCATCAAATTGGCACTGCTTTTTCACTTGATAGTAGATCGCTTAGGCTATGCCCAATGCGGGGTATTACAGCACAATCATAAATGAATAGAAATTCCGCCACAAATAGGATGGAGACTATTCAAATATCGAAGTTGTCGTCTAGCTCCTTTCTTCACTGATATTGGAGTAGACACATATCCGAAATAAACATATATCACACATGATATCCAGCGTATCACAATAGCCGACCCTTCCCCTGGACATCTTCCATCTCAAAACGTCCGATTTGATCAGCGTTAATAGAAACCAGGTGGACGGACCTACCTGTTCGAGTAACTCTATAAGTTATAAGTTGGTTCTCTGATACTCTTCCTTGCAATTGTCCACTTTGTGCCATTCGGAACAGGATACCTTCAATCTGTTTTGATCGTTCAGTACTAACAAGGGAAATTTGTGATACTGTTACATGTTTATTTGAGAGATAAGTCGATAACACATTCTGAAATGACTATCGAACATACATCGTTCTCGTGGCACTGTCGACATCAGGTCCCGTTTCCCTTGTTCTTCTTGCGCATACTTTGATTCCTCATCAGGTGAACCCCGCGAGGCACTTGGGTTTGATGTAACGTTTCGTAGTTGGTTTAGACTATCAAGTTGTACTCTCGGTAGCTAGGCTCATATATCGTGATATGTGTAGTTGTTATGGTTATGGTTGTGTCTCACAGATTTGAGATCAGACACCGTTGATCTTATCAATCATCTTCCTTGTTCTCGAGTTGCTCCGAATCACCAAGTTCTCTGGCACGGCCTACCTCGGTCTTGGATCATGGAGTCTCCAAAACTTCTGGCAGTTAATCAACAACATCTCCAGCATACTCTCATTCAGAAAACTTTTGTTCAATGGCACAGTCTGGAATTCAATTTGCCTCGTTACTTCTCCAGACATTTTGAGGAGTATGTTTCTCAGTTGCAAGATATGATTAAGAAGGATGGTATCTGTGTAAGCACTGTATCTAACACTGAGTATCTTTCATCCCTCATATCTGTTCAGAGTGCTCTTGAGGAATGGGTCAGAGACAGTTGTGGCATCAACACTTTATCTGGAGATGAAGCCATCCTCCTTTGGCTCCATGTCTTATGGTACCAAAGCAAAGGCAAAGAGGATGTGGCAATTGAATGCCTAAAGATTGTTCAAGAAGATTACTCTGTTTGGTTTATCTTTTTTTCCTGTAATGACAAGTCTTATTTTACATCCACAGGCGCCACCCAAGCACAATCCCCTTGTTTTTGATACGGAAAATGATGATCGCTCACATCCTACATCCCATGACAATTCCCTCACCTTGTCTATCGAGATCTCAGCTAAATCTCACGGGGTTTGGAATTCCACACTGGGTGCAGCTGATACCCAACTTGCTGTTTGCTTAGAGTGGAAAGATGACTTCCAGAAATTCTTGCGTATTGGTTCTTCAACTGAAGTGAGGGGTTTTCAATGTTGATATGTGATCTGACCAACTGTTTTTAGTCTACAGATACTCCTGTGCATGCAGTCAATGCATTGCGACAAATGAGAGCTATTCAGCCTAAAATTTACAAATCTGACTCTTGGGATTCTGCTGTTCGCAAATCTGGTTTAGCAGAAGTAGTGGGGATCATATGCCAGCCTGATACTGATCTAGAGCGATCTACTTCTATCATCGCCCAGAGCTTTTGTTATTATTGTTGGAAAGAATCACTTGGGGAAGTTTTTGACAGGTGGATGCTTGCTCATACTCAGACTGCAATCAAGGAGTCACAAACCCATGTAAGATACTCTCTTCTAAATATGATGATTCGACTTAGGCAGATTTATAGACTTCCTGTGACTGTAATCCTGGTGTCATTCACACTCCATATTCCATTCATCTCTTCATTGGGGCTCTTGGTGCCAAGAACTGCATTGTACCTACTCAGTCAAATCCTTCTTTGTTTTTTCTTGTAAATCTCAACAATTTCCTGAATGCTTGGAGTACTTGGCTGCTACCAAGCCTCAGCTGATTGATAACAACAAAGTTGTTCATGATCTGATTTTTCGACCTGAAAAGACCTCTTGAAAGCCCTCTGCACACTCTTCTAAATATCTCAAGGTGAAATATTCCTTGAAAAAGGCAATGAAACGGGGCAAAGTTCCTATTGTCAAGCCTACTGTGCTTTCTTCTCCGTCACCGGCTTCTTCACATGTATCTGGCTTTAGCTCTTCTGATTCTCAGTTTTCATCCTCTGCTCACCTATCTACCACCAATACCTGCAAAGAATGCAAGAATTTACCTCTTGAGAAACAGTGTATAGCTACTATCTTTGTTACTAGGTGGGATATTAAAGGACTAGAAGGATCAGCACTTACATGTGCTCCTCCTGGTGACCGTCTACCTCCACTTGTGAGTAGAGATTTTATCTTTATCCTCTGTGATTAACCTTTTACAGAAAGAGAACAAGAGCAAACCAACAACCTTCACTGGTGTATATCATACACCAAAAGACCTTGGTTTGCGGGAGATTTCACATCGTCCTGATGTGTATCAGCAGTGTGGAAGAGATACTGTTCTTCTTCTAGATGTTAAGGATTCATCGCTAGTGAGCATTGAGAACATTTATTATTGATTTTAAGTCTCAACTGCAATAGGTTGGTGCTGTACATTTCAAGGCTATTCCACACAGAACACTTGGAAACCTGATCCAGCACCATACAAATGTCTCCCACCTTCCTCCTCTTAACCGAGGTTACTCATTTGATGCTTGGCGCTATGGCGTGATGAGAGCTATTGGATCTCGTGTTCTGCAGGGAGGTCGGCCAGGTGATGCTTATGCATTCTACAAAGGCATTGATGCTGGCACAGATGAGGAAATCAAGGCACTGTTTGGCCATGCTCAGGTGTGATAATTGCATTTCTCAACAATCAGCTAATAACAATTTAGTAGACTGCCGACACACTTGTAACAATTGCACGGGCAATTTATCCTTCCCTTACAAGTAAAATTGGCCACCACTCTGAAGATGCATCAGGACTGAACCGCTTAGGTTCCACAGGAAGTAACATATTTGTCTGCTCTGATTATCTCAGCCAGCAACATTTCGATAAAGATGAAGACCTATCTATTTGTGCTCAGTATCAAAAGAAGTCTGCTGCTGACGAGTATAATTTTTCCTACACTGAATGGGGTTCATACATAAAAACAATTAATAACACTCTCTGGTATGGTTCACTATCTATTTCTTGCTCAAAGTTGACTAATTTTATTAGGCTCTTCCACAGTAAACATTTACATGGCACAATTATGCCCAGATTGTCATCATGGCAAGCAAGAAACAGGGAACAGGTGGCAGGTAGTTCTCAAGGCAATCCCAATGCCAATATATCAGTGGCTAATGCTGGATCTGACTATAATCTTTGACCACAAGACAACCATGAGAGGGCTGCAGCTGTCAGTGTTGGAGTTCATCAAACATGCCGTCAGGCAGACACTAAGAGAGCCATCCACATAGATGAGATTCACCGTCATTAAAACACTTGTGCAAGGTATTGGAGTACTTGAATGTCTATGTACATATTCATATACATAATTCTACAATTCACAAAATGTGATTAAGTACTTGTCAAGACATACTATGAGTCTGCATTGGCTGCTCAACTCGCATGTTGCAAGCCACAGGTGGAGGAGCCCTATTGTGTATCATTGAGGTTAGAAACAAATCTCAGCAATTGAGAGAAAGGACATACAACAACAGAGACCCAAGCCAAGTGTGTTTCGTCACCTGCATGTAACACAGATAAGACATGAATCCTGCTGAGCAAGGTGCAACGTGTAATGTGTATCAAACAGTTGTATCCCTCCACATCAAAGAATTCCCTATGGACGTCCCCTGTAGTTGTACCAGTCAGACAAGGGAAGATATGTCCATGACGGTATCATTCTCACCCTGTCCTTGGCGTCGACCTTGTTGCTGCTGGATGACCCTGCTGTTTTTTATCTTTGGGATAGCCAATCCCAAGCCAATCCATCCCACTGTAAGCCTGGCTTACAGCTTCCCTATAAGCTACATATATAGTGTGCCACAGCTGAACAGGTATCTGTTCAGTTGTTCTGCCTTTTGGCTGTAGGGTTCTGTAGGTGCACACAGGACAGCTTACATCAACTGAACAGATACGGCTGAGAGTTCAATCCCAGCCCATGGCAAAAAACTGTAACTG
>JAGGAR010024154.1:0-16784 GCA_017657315.1 Termitomyces sp. K1Ag
TCTGCTAAGTGGAAGTCGCTTTCAAAAGATGAAAGGATCAGTCAAACACAGGAGAAGATCATTGATTTGTGTAGCACGCGTGAAATGCGTGAGCTTGCCTCCCACAACATAGCAATCTCTGCATTCCATGACATGCATGCCACATTGGGAACTATCGATGACAAGGTGTGATTGTTCTTAATCTTATCATCACCTCATCATATCTCACATATCTCTAGATTTGGCGACTGTATGCACAAACAGGCATCAAAGTTTTGATGATTGCTGTGTGAGCAGACAAGGAACACTATAACCGACCCCATCTGTTGACAATGAGCGATCAGGTGGAGACATTTATAGAGTTGACCATGAAAGAGAATCTATTTGACATGAGTGTTTGAATGGAAGCATACATGTTATCGGGCGTGCAAGGTATGTACTTTTTAAACATTTCTAAATAAATTGTATCTAACATCACAATCAAGCCGTCATTCACAACTACGCTGAAGAGAACATACACCTTCGTTCTGAGATTTCTTCACTTATTTTGTATAAGCTGAGTATGTGGCCTTGCTCTTGTGTCTCCAAGTGACATCTAATTTTCTCTCAAAATGGCAGAAGAAGTAGTGAATGCAAATATAAGTCATATGTATTACCACAATTTTGATTCACATATTACAGCAAAGTACGGTATCACAATCAAGAATTGGCCCTTGAAAACATTTTGCGTGCCAAGTGATATTGGATCAAGAGTCAAACTCAACATTTTGCTTAACACGTGGAAATCCAACACAGCTCGCTTCTACAAGATGAATTGTGACAAATTTGATGCATGGGAGGAGCAATGCTCAGGCATGAACACCGACGGTTCTTTGACACAGACATCCAACAGGCCCACATCAGCTATACCACCCTCTGCCAACCCCCCACCCTCTAGTGATATCCCCGATGGCAGCAGTCATGACACAACATCGCCTGCAGTTCAATCTGGCACCAATCTGGCGGCCCCATTATCCATCAATATCATCAACACTGTTGCTGCTGGTGATGGGTCGGTCATCTTTGTCACTAAGAAGCCGCGAAAGGTGAGAAAGGATAAGGGTACTAAGCAGAAGAAGCCTGCCAGTGCCGATACTGTCAATAACTAGTGTTACCTTTATATTTACTATAGTCAAAGAACACCTGTCCATACATACCTCTGAAAGACATTCATTATCTTCTGCTGTAATGCATAAGGAGCCCACCCAAACACAATATATGATGAGCGGGTAGTTGAACTTGTGTATAGAGGAGGCAGGGATCACGTGGCAGGGTGTAGGGGAAACATGTCAGGGGGAAGGCTAGCTGATAGAAAGGCAGGATCATGTGGAGAGGGTGGATGAGAGCAAAGCGAGGCTAAGCGAGGTGACGAGTGGGCCTGTTGATCGTTATGATGGACGACAGTTGTCAGGGCAGGAGGACAATAAGCGGGGGTGTTGATTGCTGTGATGGACAGCACGGATAATGCCGATGATTGATGACATCAGCTCATACACGTGCCTGGAACCAGCTCTCATGAACCCGAACCTCTCAAAATTTTCAAAGGGAAAAGCACACAATATTCAACATTTATTGGCAGTATGTGAGTTATACAATATTCTAGGCTTGTAGACTTGGCTCACAGGGGGTAGCATGACAGGTACATACATCAATGATGTAGTGATGTTGAGGTGAGCCTTGAGTGATCTTGCCCATGGGTTGGACAAATTCAGTGCCAATATTTCATGACAATGTGACTTATATATTGTGCGAAGAAATTCCACATGTAACTATACCTTACATTGATGATGTACCAGTATGATGACTAGAGACTAGATACAAATTACCAGGGAGCAAGTATGAGACTATACTAGAAAATCCTGGCATTAGACAATTTGTATGGGAACACTTGAATAATGTCATGAGAGTGTTACAACACATAAAATATAGTGGCAGAACCTTCTCAGGATTTAAGCAGATGTACCTATGAAGGGAGAAAACCAGAGGACTGATCATATAGGAGTTATCCTGAGATGGGGACCCTGTAAGACAGTTATCGATGTTAAATCTTTCTTGGGGACTCTTGGCATGTGCAGAATGTTTATAAAAGACTATGGAAGGATAGCAGACCCAATTAACAAACTGACCTGCTCAGGTGTACTGTTTGAATGAGGTGAAGAGCAAGAGATAGCTATGCAGACTTTGAAGGACCCATTAGCAAAAGCACCCATGATCCAACTGTTAGATTACACCAGTGCAGCAGAAGTAGTATTGTCCATGGACACCCTTTGGAAGGCCATAGGTTTCTATATCTACCAGGTCAACAACAATGACCCTAAGACTAAACTATGTGTGTTTTGGCTTGATATTACTGAATGAAAAAGAAGCACAATTTTCTCAGCCTAAAAGAGAACTGTTTGGACTCTACAGAGCCCTAAAACACTATCATTATTGGCTGGTTGGTTGCAGAAAATTGATTGTAGAAACAGATGTGAAATACATTAAAGAAATGCTATCTAGTCCTAGCCTGGGGCCTAATGCTACCATTAACCACTGGATAGATACTATCCTGACCCAGTATCATTTTATGCTAAGACATGTACCCAGCAAGATGTTCACTGCAGATGATTTGTCCAGAAGGGATTGATAGCCAGGCAATGAGGAACATCCACCTATAGACCTGGAGGATGATCACATCAAACTAGTTAAGTTCAAGGACCCAGCGATAGTGAAAGCATTGTATGATGACTTGAGCAGTGAAATAGTCTGGGAAGGGCCTTTAAATTTTGAGGACTTTAAGTGTGAAATTGATACTTGAGGCAGATATTTATATGAGAAAGCCAAAGAGGTGGATGACATTAAAGATGAAATAGCCTTAGACATGATAAATGGTCTTACTGAAGTTGAGAAATCATCTGGAGCAGGGTAGCTCAATTAAGCAGGGAGAGCCCAATGCAATACAGACAGCCAAAGTTGGCAAAATTAGGGTTAACATTACCAATCCAGTGTTGATCAAAGCTAGTTTTGTGGTGTTTCTGGAGATACTACCTATCTCCAAACACCAAGAAAATGATAAGAAAAAAAGAGAGAGTCTTACCACAAAGAGCATAGATTGCCAAGTGCTATCAAATATGATGAGCAATTACCACATATTGAAGAGTGGTTAGCCAATGATAGTAAGAATAGACCAGAAGAGCAGACAAAGCAAGAGTACAATAATTTTGTTAGGAATGCCAGTCACTTCTTCTTGAATAAGGGAGGAAGGCTGTATAAATGGAATGAGGAAGGAAACCAGCTTGTTGTTAGCAGAGAAGATAGAATGTATATAATGAAAGCGATGCATGATAGTCTAAGGCATAAAGGAGCATTTGCCACAAAGAGCTTGTTATTACAATGATTCTGGTGGCCAGACCTAGAAGCTGATGTACATTGGCATGTCAGGACCTGTCACCTGTGTCAAGTAAGGCAGAAGAAACTCTTGAAGATACTGCCAGTAGTAACGCATGTGGCAAGTCTCTTCTAGAAATTACATTGCAATGTTATGCATATGCCAGATTCCAATAGATATAAGTATGCAGTTCATGGATGGTGCTCATTGGCCACATGGATGGAAGGTAGACCTTTGAAATTGGATGATGGACATCAATAGGGCATTGGCTCTTTGAGGATATTATCTGTTGATGGGGATGTCTTCAGGAAATTGTGACAGACAATGGCCCTTTGTTTAAGGCAGCCTTGGAATGACTAGAGAGAAAGTATGGAATTTGAGAGATGAGAATATCAGCATACAATTCACAGGCTGATGGAAAGATTGAGTGTCTGCACTGAGACATTTGACAAGCTCTGTTCAAGGCAGCTGGCAGTGATTATAAGCAATGGTTCTATTTCTTCTACCATGTAATGTGGGCAGACAGGATTACAGTATGCAAAGGACTATAATGTTCACTGTTTTATGCTACTACAGGTATGCATCCTATCCTACTGTTAGACATAGTAGAAGTGACTTAGTTAGTAAACCTCCTAGAGGGTCTGCTTCTCACTACAGACTTGATTGCATTTTTCATGCAGGCATTAGCAAAGCACCATCAACATGTAGAAGAAATGAGACACCAGGTGACCAAGGAGAAAATAGATAGAGTCATGAAAGCAGAACATGACCATGCACACCTAATTGAGAATTATGCATTCAAGCTATTGGACTTGGTATGGATCCATAATACCACAATAGAGAAGTCAGTGTCATCAGTGAGGAAGATGAGCCCAAGATATCTAGGACTGATGATAGCCATTGCACACAATAAGGGCAGGACTTACATTGTCTCAGAGATGGATGGATCATTGTGGCAGGAGAAGGTTGGTGCAGTCTGTGTAATACCTTATCATGCATGCCACAAAATTGAATTGCCAAGTAGCATCAATAAGTTTATTGATGTAACTGACAGAACATTACAGGAGATGATTAATTCTTGAGACAGTTTGGAGGCAGATGGCAATTTAATGTTACCTACAGAAGGAATAGAGAAACCTAGAAAGAAAGCTAGAGATTGTGACTACTTGTTTGATGGCATTAGACTAGTTCCCAGAAGAGGAGCAGAGCTAGTAGACCAAGAGAACTTGTTTGATCACTCAGAATTAGACTTAGAATCAGACACAGAAGACTAAAGCTAGCAAATGAAGATAATATTGAGGACTACCCTAATACTAGCTAAGGACTACTTATGGGGACTATGCACTAAAGACACTCTAGTTGGGAGAGCTCTTAGTACAAGTGAGCTTGTTAACAACAGTGGCAGAGTCTACCTCATTGACCTCAATGACATTTTTGGTGGTGCAAGCAGCTTTGTTAGGAGTATTAGTAAGAGCAGTGGCTTGGTGCTTCTGGCCATGAGCAAAGGAGATATCATTGAGATAAGCAAAGTAGAGGCAGATATGTGCAGCAGGTTGCTGTGCCTCAGAGTGGAATAAAGCATTGATGTTAGAACCATCAGCAAGAGCAACATTTAAATGGGGTTGTCATGATGTGCCTTGACATTCTTAAGACACTCCAAGACCAGAAACAGACATAAGATTTAAAACTAGAAGGTTTAAAGGATAGAAGAAGGACACTCACAGTTGTGGTCATGACCAGAGCAGAGTCCACAACCCTTCTTAGTGCACTTGACAGGCTTGAGAGTCTTGACATCCTTGTTGAGCTCGGACGCTTTAGGAGTAGTGTGTGATGAGTCAGCAACATGATGAGAGGAGAAAAGCAAACAATGCATACAGAAGTGTCGAACTGAAGATTAAGGCAGAGGTTGGTAAGATGACCGATGGCAGAGTGAGCATGGCAAGAGCAAGTGCACACTGAGGCATCCCTAGCAAGCATGACTATGTCCTCCTTGATTAACTTGGACATGTCATTGTTGACCTTCGACTTGCAGGTCTAGACAAAGAAAAGATGAGTAGAGATACAAAAGTTAGAAGATCAGAATGCACCTTCCTAGTAGTGTGTGTAGCCTTGGATGCAGGGAAACTCTGCTTGGTAGCTACCTGAGTGATGGCAGCCTGCATGATGGCCTCCTTGTAAGCCTCACGCACATAATGGATGTCGCCAGTAATAGTGACAATGCGATGGTAACACTCAGGGTAGGCATAAGGAGTCAAACCCTCACCCTTCCCATTGTAAATTGCATTGGCCTGGTCAGTCTGAAGAGTCTGGAACATGTGATGCAACTGGAAGACCTGTTCATGACCTTCATGAGAATTGTGCAGAGCTGGAAAGATATCCTTGACATCGAGCTATGATTAGAAGTTAGCAAAGAAATTGAAAGAAAAGGATGTAATAAT
Source organism: Termitomyces sp. K1Ag (assembly GCA_017657315.1). Classification (NCBI taxonomy): domain Eukaryota; kingdom Fungi; phylum Basidiomycota; class Agaricomycetes; order Agaricales; family Lyophyllaceae; genus Termitomyces; species Termitomyces sp. K1Ag. The sequence goes on from JAGGAR010024154.1 coordinate 5,824, forward strand.
GTACAGCACTGTTAGCACAGAAGCAGAGCATATGGTGATGACAACTGAACTCAGTAGCAGAGATGGTGTTATAATCTTCGAGACCAGTATGGATGAGACTCTTGAGTTTGATGATGTTGGGAGCATTGGTGGTAGAAGCCACAGCTTTTATATCTGACAGGTCAATCTAAAATTTCTAAGTAATTGCAATGTATATTCAATGAGATACAATTTGTGCTACAGGATATGAGCTTAGAACAGGACATGGAAGATTAATCTAATTGCCTACATGGGTAGTGAACTTAAATTAGATTGGGCATGCATGAAATAGATGAAACTCAGAGGAGTTTGGAATTTTAGAAAGAAGGAGAAGGGCTGTAAGCCAATTTTTCTGAAATTACAGAATTCTGTGAAGACATATAAAAGTGATGCAATCAAAAATATAGCCACATTGGGCAGGCAAACACATAGACAACACAATCAAAATGATGCATTATAATTGCTTTATAAAGCAATAAGATAACAGCACTTACAGAAACATGAAAAAGAAAAAGAATGACATTAGACAAACTATGGAATATAGAGATACCTTACAGACTTTGCAAACAGACAGCAGCAATTGGAAATCACTTAGATTGTCCCTCAGAATCTCATACAACTCAAGTCACACAAAGTTGGACTTAAAAAGTTCACACAAGAGATACTAGAAACAGGCTTGAAGACCACAATGACATTTTGATACATAAAAAGAGCCACTACCTAAAGTAGTAGCTTCCACAAGGCAAGAAGTGACAAAAGATAAAATAAAAAAAATGAAATGAAATTTAAAAGGGCTGAAGCCTGCAGCAAAAAACACCCCAACTTGGCACCCAGGATTCCCCCAACTAGCTCTTCAGCTCACCTGATCAGATGGAAGAGGCACAACTGAGATCCTAACATTGAAGTTGGGGTTAGTGTAGAAAGTGATGGATGAAAGTGAAAGGACTGATGACACTGGATTTGCCACAGCAAAAAAGGGGTGCATAGTCGAGGAGTGTTGCCATGGCCAGCTGTGATGTGCAACCTGGTTTTAAAAAGCAAAAAGAAAGAAAAAGTAGAAGAAGAGATGCACCACATAACAATACCAGACAGCACCATTGCTCAGCCCATCCAGGGAATCATAGAGGGGATTGAGGAGCAAGGCATTGTGAGGGTCATCACTGTGGGCTGCTTGATAGAAGGCGCAACAAAAAGGCTCAAAATTTGGGGCAAGCAGATCTGTCACATGGGAAATCAGCTCATTGTTGCCTGCATTGATGAGCCACTTGTGGCACCAGAAGTAGTGCAGGGCAAAGTGAGTGAGACTATGACAACAAACAAGGAAACAGCAGACATCTTTGAGGCCGGTGTGTTGATGAGACCCAAAAAGGGCATCAACCATGCTCTGTAAGAATGCCATCAGAAAATGAAAGAAATGGAATAAAAAAAAATGACGTACCAGATCTGGAATGATGCCCTCATGACTGAATGTAGTGATAAAACAAGGAGGCAAAGTGCTGTCACCATAAAGTATGGGGTGCAAGTTGGGTAGATCATAAGGATGGTTGATGAGAAAGTGAGAGACAACAGCACAAGTCCATGCCCACATGACTTGGTCTTTGAGCTTCTTGGAGGAGTGAGGCAAGGCAGCAGCCATCTGCCAGGCATTGTCCTGTGTGCATCAAAAACTGTTAGAAGTGAAACAAAAATGAAAGGAAAGAGAAGCTCACTATTTGAGTGAAGATGGCTCAGATTAGGGACCAGTGGAACTGGAGAGTGTGCTCAAACAAAGGGCTCAGCAGAGCCACAGCAAAGAACAAGGGGCACAAGATCTGGTGGCCCAAGCAGTCCTGGACAGTAGGGAGGCAAGCAGGAAGCCTAATGACACAAGCAGGCATCAAAATAGAGCAGTAAAAGACAGTAAACAGCACTCAGAGCTGTGACAGAGACAGAAAATGAGGGGGAAAAGCAAGAATCAAAAGAATTCTGGCCCCATCAGCCAGAGGCTTATAGTCTGGATTTAGCACAAGAGCACCAAGCAATATGCTGAGGAATATAGCCACTGTGGCTCCCACAGCTGAGCACACAGTCAGTGGACCCACAGACAGAAGCACCTGGACATCACAACATCACCGGCTAACTAGCCTAATTGATACCTCCCCATCACCATGCCTAACTAGCCAGGAACATGCTGTAACCACTGACTGCCAATAGCAATGAATAAATATCAGTATTTTCCTCTCAGGGAACATATAGTCCCATGCTCTTTCCTGTCAGACTACTCCCACCATCATCCACCATCATCCACCTGCCCGCCATCATTCCCTTCCATCTCAAACAACACCACATGTTTGTCATCATCTTCCATGCCTCCTACCACCATCACATGCCATCACTATCATCTTTCCACGCTTCCTAATGCCATCACATGCCTCCTCCACCATTGACTTGCATCAAACACTGTCTATCATTGTCGCCTCCATCTCTTGCACCTCCATCACAACTGTTTCTGCTTTCTTCGATGTTCTCTTTGTCATTCTCTTTTACCTAGACTTAGATACAATCCACATGTATTTAGGATCACTAATTTAAACCAATTGTCAGTTACAGTTTATTGAGAATCATATTGTATCACAACAAATACATAATAGAAAGGCCAGCTGCATGCGAGGACTAGGATGGTTCCACCGTTGTCGATGACGATGGCGCTGAAGTCTTGTTCTTGCAGAGGCCTCTCTTCTTCCCTGCATCAGAATGCTGTTTGCGCTTCCTGACAGGCCTGGTTAGCGGGGTGCCTGGACCTGTCATGTTGACAAATATTGATGGTGTCAAGGGCATAGATATCAAGGGCGTAGTCAAGGGCATAGATGTCATGGCACTTGGTTCTAGAGCAGCAGGAACTTGCACCGCACCTTGGAGAGAAGGCAGATCTTGTGAGTCCTGTGAGGCCTGCATGCAAGTGTCAGCAGAGGAGGGGTGGTCAGCAACAGAGCTGTCAGAGGAAGTGGGAACCGATGTTGCTAAAGAAAATGTATTAGATGATGGATGTTCAATTACTTACTTGACAATGTACCTGATGCCAAGGCTGCTATGTGATTCTCATGCCATTTTGCCCATTCTTCCTGCTCCATTTTCCAGAAAAATGTTGTTTTTGATGTCCATGCACCTAGGAGGACATCAACCTTGGGACGAGTGAGGTCACTAGGTGAACAAAATCTCTCAATTGGCCAGTTCTCAATGACCACACCATAGGGGACAGTGAATTTTTCTTTGAACCCAGTATACACCATGTGAGCCTTGCCAACAATGGATTCTATGAAGCAATGTCAACACAAACATGAATGATCCGAGAAATTTACTTACCGAGATCTCCATTGATGAGATCCTTCAGCTTTGCCTTGAGTTCCGCCATTGTAGAAGTATACTTGTTGACCATGCCTGAGGAACATCAATAGAAAGCAAAGCAATGCTGCTGTATGTACATACCTTCAACACCAGAAAGACAAGAAACTTCAAACCACATTGCAAGGTCTCCAATACCAAGTTTGAAATGATTGAACATGAAATCCAAAACATGTTGTGATGTGTATGTGGCAAACAGATGGAGAAATGAGTCTGCAGATGTTTGGGAGACAATGATAAACACCTCAGTACCAGTGCGCACGTGGAGTGCCATCATCTAGGATTATAGTCAGTATTGTAATCAATCAATCAAAAGGATGCTACTTACATATTTTTCCATTGCTAAAAGGCTCTGTCAAGCATCAGAGAATGACTCCAAGAATACGTTCTGTTGTCCATGGGAGGTCTCCTCTCTGTGTTTCTAGAGCTCTTCAAGAAGGGGTTCCATGTGTGCTACCTTTTCCTCAGGAGTCATAGCTTTCCATTTCTCCTTGAGGAAAGCCGCAAGTTTATGAGCCTTCAGCAGGATGTTGGCATCACCATCTACACAAATTTAGATGGTGTTACAACCAAAATCAAAGAAGCCTGACCTCCATTTTGACATTTAGCCTCGGATCGTAAGAATGCATTCCATCACGAGACCCCATGCACCTCCCCTTTCAGCCATCCTACCTGGAGTAGGTCCTCCTTGTACCACTGTAAGCTATGACCACCAAACTGCTCGTGAAGTTTCACAGCCTCCTCATGAATAACCTGGGATGCGGCCTGGTGCGCCTCTTGGTATGACATGTGTCATTTGTGTTGTTTCTCGGCAGCTTTGCACTTCTTGGCAGCCATCTTCTTTTGCATGACACGCTGCTTCTTGAGATGATGGGGCCTGTGAAGAGCTTCCATAAGAAACTTATGTGAGGAGCTTTGATAACGTTTGGGAGGTTTGATGGTCATAGATGGCGGCATGACAATCCAATAGCTCACAGTCTGTCAAAAAGACAGGGTAAATAGGTGAAAAAAAAACACATTTTGCAAGCATATACACGTGACATGAGATGTATCCATTCATTGTGAATCTGGATCTATGTATTTCCAGATCCACTCAGCCTCCTGCTGCGACATGCCCTCCAAGCACAGGATACACACAAATTCGGGACGTTCACCACCTGACAATACAAAAGCATGTTCAATTGTACTTACAGAAGCTTGATCAAAGCCATGGCTCTCAAGATAGCTATCAATGACATGTCCAAATTGAAGCATGTGACAGACAGGCATCAGGTTTGGGAAGTAGATAGGTTTGATGTCACTAGAGATATTGCAGATGTATTGGTATACAAAAAGATCGGGGGCAGGAGTGGGGGGGGTGGATGATGTAAATGATAAGTTGTCAACTATCATAGAATGAATAGTCAGATCAAAGAATGAAGAGAAGTTTCCTACAAAATTGACAATACCATTGAATGTCTCAGTTTCTTTGTTGTCATCTTCTTCACCTTCTGAAACATCAACAATCCCATCCAACATCCCATCCAAAATTCCTGTGACACCTGTCAGTTGATCATGGTCAATGTGAAGGTCAGTTGCCATCAAATCCTTCTTGATGCCAGGTTCAGGTACACCTGTGAAGCCATTGATACAATAGATTTGCAAGATCTTTGTGAGAAGTTGCACATTGACACAATGGTGTCGTAACACAAATTCCTTGACAGCACCATATATGAGGAGATTTGAGTCTTTGATTACAGGAAGTCGACTAGAAAAGAAAGCTTCTTCATTGACAATGGATGTGTGAAGTCAGCGGACTTCAACATTACAGCATATAATTTCCTCTCTCATGTGTTTGATCTTCTGATCCTGCTTAATCATCTCCCAAATTACAGGCTTTGCCCAGGGCTTCTCTCAGATGTCTCGATCTGTGTTGCGCAGAAGAATGAAGTCTTTGAGGAACGTGTAATGAGAGATACATGACTAATCAAGAGTAGGTCAAGGGGGGTCCAACTCAACTGCTGCCTTGTTGTATGCCACAATGGCACTTTGAATGGCCTTGCAGCATGTTTGAAGGGATTTAGCAATGTGCGTGCACATTTTGTAAGCCTTAGAAAGATATTAGCCTTTGGTGACACGACAAATTTACTAAGTTATACCTGTGTAACTAAGATTAAGCTTTTGAAGTTCAAAAAGTCACTGGATAACAAGCTTTTGAAGCTTGTCCAGAGCTTGCTTCTACTTTCTGTGTATGATATATTTGAAATTTTGATAAATTCGGAGGAGGAGAAGGCCCAACGCTGTTCTTGAGTGATACCAAGTTGTTTTTTGAGCACTGTGACATCACGGGTCAACTGGTCTTGGCGTTCATCAGCATAGCAATGTTTGGTTTCTTGCTTCTGGGTGATTGACAGTGCTGATGCATAAGTCTCCTGTGATGCATCATCAGGGGTTGCGATCATGAAAAGGTTGTTTGCTGTCTTGTACTTTTTCCTGTGTCATTAACTATGAGCATGATATGCCTCTGAACACAGGATCACTTACTCAGCTGCACAAAGCTCCCGCAAATGCTCAATGTATGCAATCTTGAGAGCATGTCCCTCAGGTTCTTGACTTAGATTTGAAAAATAAGTTCTTTGTTCAAACCTCCACTTCTCAAGGTCCCCTTCACCAACATTGAGTTCTTGCTTTGTGCATTCAAGCTCACGCCCATCAACGTTAATGATCCAGAGTGCCTGATGGTAATTGTTGTAGATCATTGTCACAAGATTTTTGTATTTGTCTTCATCCCATTGGCAGAAGAAGAGATCAATGAAAACATGCCGGCAGAATTTTGACATATAACATGTGACTGAAGCAACTTGATTAGATGCACTGAATACACATTCAAGTGTCTTGAGATCCTCTAGCCCCATGCCCTCTGATGTTGGGGTGATGCTGTACCTGACACAAGTAATTATGAGAGTAACTGTGGAACACATTGATGCAGCAGCGGCAGCCAAGCTCTTGGAACAACTTGCTGAGAGAACTTCAATCAATGGTGCCTCCAAATATACAGCCGATGTCATATCCAGTGAGAAACCCTGGCGGCAAAAGCTTCAATGCCTTGGCTATGACAGCCAAACTATACTTCACACTAAGGATCACATTGTCAGGGACATGATTCAGGGTTGATATGTGGTGATGGACTTACAGTTCTCCAGATCATAACATGTCTATTATCCATAGAATGAGACCATGACAGCATGCACTGGCAAATATTCCAGATTCATCGAAGATGGCCCACATCTTCTTGTTAGACTCAGCAGCGGCAGCCTTCCAATTCTCCACATATGGCACATGAGCAGTGGCAGGTGAAACACCATCTGTCGGATCTCCCACATCTTCATTTGGGGATAAGGCACCCTCATTGTTGGTTGACGGTTCCATGTGCAAATTGGCTGATGGTGGGGGGGGGGCTTCTTGACTTCATCTGCGTATTGATCGACAAACTCGCGACTGAGGTAGTAGTCGCTGTCATCAAATGTTTGTGTATCACCCACATGTTGCTCTCCAAAACGTCCGATTCTCTTCAGAGAGTTGTTGCCATCAATGGCAAACATACAGGAAAACCAAAGATGTGGTTCATCCTCCAACTAAGAATGATAAGTCATATGTCAATCAAGTAATGTTGATGAAAAGTCCTTACTACATAAGTACAAGGTGGGCATGCATTCAAGACTTTCCAGTTCTCACCATCACGCCCCAGCTCCTTGGAGATGCGCTTATCAATGATGCAGAGGATATGTAGGTACACATCAAAGGCGTTGGACAGCATGTCTTGATAACGCCGATGATATGGAAGCTATCAAAGTGTCAGTCAATATATTTGACAGAAAAAAATTGAAAATTTACCATGTATAAATCACAGAGAACCTTTGCAAAGGCCTCAATACTAAAAGATGGTTTACGCCTTCGTATCCTGTGATAAAGTTCTAAAGTACGCAGAGATAGTGCAAGTGAGGGCTGTTCTGGAGTTGTGCCTAGGTATCCCTGTAGAACCAGTGCTGTTGCAGTCATGGAATTCTTTGTCCGATGAATCATTGTTGAGGTGTTGAGCGTGTAGATGTCAACGACATCAATGGTGAAGTCATAGTTAGGCACATCCACAGAGTCTGGGTCTGGTGGCAGTGGCGGCTCTCTCACGTTGCCATCCGGATACTTCCAAGCAAGGTAGGCATCTGCCAAGCATTCCATCAGAGGCAGCCAATTGCTATGGAGGCACTGTAGTCTCTGGCACCAAGTATGGGCATCATCGTAATAGCACCTATGAAATCTTTCTACGCCTTCAATCTCAGGCATTGTATGTTCAACACAAGGTACTCACCGACTGTCAAGCAGATCCCTGGCAGCTTGCGCAATGGACTCATCAGGGGTGTCAGGTATGACATCTTCTCATTCATCAGCATTTGATTCAAAATTGACATTGTTGGCTCCGCTATCGGGTGTTCTGGTAGTACCTTGGATTTTGGCAAGAATCTGTAGAGTTTCCTGTGACAAACCTTGGAAACCAATGATTGAGAGGTCTCAAGATCATGGACAACCACCCACCTTGAATGTTTTGCTTGTATCATTGTTGAGCATGTTCCCGCTGCTGTATGAGGGCTGGAATACTGTACCAATTGTGATGATTCTTCCTAGTAGGCACTTCCATGTTGCGAACTCTAATGGTATGAGAGACACCGGAACCCCTTGCCTTGCCCATGTCATAGTAATAGCAGAAAGATAAATGATATTTTGCAGCTGTAAGATGGAGGATGTATGAGTTGTGATGGAGGTGCGAGAGATGGAGGCAACAATGATAGACGGTGTTTGATGTGAGTCAATGGTGGGGGGAGGCACATGATGGTGTTAGGAGGTGTGGAAAGACGATAGTGATGGTGCATGATGGCAGTAGGAGGCATGGAAGACAATGACAAACATGTGGTGTTGTTTGAGATGGAAGGGAATGATGGCGGGTGGGTGGATGATGGTGGATGATGGTGGGAGTAGTCTGACAGGAAAGAGCATGGGACTATATGTTCCCCAAGAGAAAAATACTAATATTTATTCATCACTATTGGCAGTCAGTGGTTACAGCATGTTCCTGGCTAGTTAGGCATGGTGATGGGGGGGGTATCAATGAGGCTAGTTAGCCAGTGATGTCATAATGTCCAGGTGGACAGAAGACAGAGAACCCATTGATGGTGTACAAAGAGTGCGTCGATGTGTAAATAACATGTGTCCCTAAAAAGGAAATAAGCTTAGACACAACTAATGAGAGAAATTTGTGAGATCACACCTGATGCAGGGCATGAGGGGACTCCTACCTAGTGCTGTCAGATGTGCCTCAAAGAGATGATTCCATAGAGTGGTGGGATGGCCCTAATGCAGTGAGTAATTAAAGAGGCACCCACTTCATAAGGTTCTATACATGTTTGGATCCTGGGCACCTTTGGCAGATGCTCAGAACCATAGAAAGGCTGTTCTGTGTGTATGGAAGCAGTATAGTCAGGCTGAGTAGTCAGACCTGCCTACTATGGCGATGAGATAGAATCATCATGCAAATCTGAGAGATGTCCCATTTTGATGGGATCAAAACTGACTGAAAATGTTTGAAATGACATGGAAAGACTGGAAGTGTGTATATCTGTTGGTACCAGTCTCATTAAGTGATGACTGGGGACAGTCAATGTCTAGAAAGGGAAAGATGATATGGTGTATACTCCAGGCATTCACGCATTAATTTTGTGAATAATACCATATTATTAAACCTAATGCCAGCTAATAAAAAAGATATGAAGTACCATAGTAGTCATAACTCTGCAGCTATGGCGATTCTGATTGTAGTGACAACCAGGCACATATCAGGGGACTCCCCATTTCAGAACTATCCATTTCTTCTACTGAGTGATAGAGCATGGTAATTATGATGTTGTCTTTACAGATCTGTATGGACAATGTCATAACATGTGGATGGAGGTCAGGTGTAAGTCATGTGACTGTGGTAACTATGAGGTTGTCTTTACAGATCTGTAAAGACAACCTCATACCATGTGACCTAGCACTGCCACCTGCTTATATCATCCATTGAGTTAGGGTTAGCCTTTTCTGTTGTTCTGTACAGTTGCTTCCCATGGCTTCTGGAGCCTCTGAAGTGTCCTACCTGGCCCAGGGAATCATCAGACTTGTTCTCTTTGGATCTCTTTCTGCCAGGTGTGTAGTTACCCTTGTAGATACTGTGCTATGCTGAATATACTTTGGATCTCCCTCTGCCAGCTGTGTGACTGAGCCACAGCCTTCAGAGGTTGCCCTTACAGCAGAACAACTCTCTAGCTTTGGTCTGGGAGCTCCCTCTAGCTTGCTTGAACATCTCTCACCCCTATAGGTCTATCTCCCCCACCGATTTGCTTACTGCCTCCATGGACCGACCAGCCCCTCCAGCTGCTCCTCCTGTCTATGACCTGGCTCCACTTGAGCCTCAACAGCCAGTACCACTGGGCATGGCAGATCCACAGCATTTGAACATACTGGAAAATGCCATGGGCACTATTGTTCAGACTCTACAAGGCTTTGGCCAGACAATAAATGCTCTTCAAGCCAGTGTTAACCTCTTGGCTGCTGCTGCAGCAGTGCTCCCTTTGGTGCCTGCTCAAGCCCCCCTTCCAGCTCCACCAGTCCCAGAGCTGGCCCCTGCTGCCAGAACCTCACAACCAAAGCCATCCGCTCCTCCCTCCTTTGATGGCAACCAGGCACAGGGCAAAACCTTTCTCACTGCCTGCATTGTCTACATTGGCCTTTGCTCCAAATCCTTTCATGATGATTGCACCAAGATCATTTGGGCTCTCTCCTTCATGAACTCTGGGAGAGCCTCCACCCTTGCTTGTGAAGTCCTAGACCTTGAAGGAGGCAGGCTCACAATGAATACTTGAGCCAAGTTTCAGACTTAGTTCAAGGAGGAGTTCTTCTCTTGAGATGAGACTACCCATGCAGCCATTACCTTTGAAGGCAACAGTTGGTACCAGAATGGCCAAACATGGGATGAGTACCTAGACCAGTTCAAGCAACTCACCAAACAGTCTCATCACCCTGACTCCATTCAACTGGTTCTCCACTTTTGCAAGGGGCTTGACTCAGTTTTCCACAAGCACCTCAATAGGCTCACTGGTAGAGATCACCCAGCTGAGGATAAGGTGGAGTAATGGTACAAAGTGGCACATTGCATTGACAAGTCACTTTACTTTAATAAGCAACTTGTCAGGGGACTACCCTTTTCAAGCCTCCCAGCCAATCCCAGGCAGTCCCAGGCGATCCCAGGTGATCCCAGGCTGTCCCAGGCAGTCCCAGGCCACTGTCCCAGCTGTTCCCAGCTGCTCCTGGACCATCCCCACTCTACACCTTTTGCTCCCCCTCTCTTCTCTCAATTTATTCTTATTCCTCAGCTAGATGAGGCCCTCATGCCTGACTCTTAGCTCTCCAGCCTCACTCCTGCTCAGTGCATAACTCAGACTTGATCATTTCCGGAGGTTTGGCCATTTTTGGACATGTCACAGTTCTTATATTCC
>JAGGAR010024155.1:0-16674 GCA_017657315.1 Termitomyces sp. K1Ag
TCTTGCCTAGTAGGCACCATTGGCGATGGGGAGAGACGTGGTGTTGAGAGAGGTATGGATGGGTGGTGCATCGTACTGGTAACGTTCCGTGGTCCGTTTACTTAGGATATGGCCCTCCTTAACAATACGCGCGGCACGTTTCTGGCGACGTTTAGCATGCTGGCGGTTGGTAGACCACAATGATATATGGTCGGTCACAGGCTCAGGACAAGGGTGCTTGCGCGGAGGTTCAGTTGGGATAGGTGGTAAGTCGATGACAGGCACTGGTGTGGGGGAACGTGTTTGTGGAAAACACGCCCCCTGAACTTCGACATCTTCTGAGAAGGTTCCTTCCGCTGCTACTGACTCATGAAGCAGCACAGGAAAATTGACATTGGCACAGTAGATTGGAATGAATTTGTAGGGCGAAAAAATCGCGCCCAAACATGGCTGAAAAAAACATTAGTTTGAGTATCCAAGGAAAGTTGAGTGCTGACCAAACGCATTGGAATTGCTCGCACTTGTAGACCTGAAAAGTCATGGTTAGTCAAGTGGCATGAAATTGATAAGAGTTGCGAGTTGCTGGCTCCCACTCTGCAGTGCACTTGTTTCCTTGGTCCCAGGAGTGATACCAGAAGGAACCAAGACCACTGCAGAGAGAGAGACAGCAATCCGCCAAAAAGAGAACGCCACCGACCCGTATCACAATGTTTGGTCGTTGTCGAGGCTTAAGCGAGACTTGAACTTGCAATCTACAATCACGTTGTGCATCTGTTCATGTGTCTGAATGTTGTGCTGGCAAGTTGAATGCTGCGTCAACGTAAATCAAGCAAGGGCAAGTTTAAGATCTTCGGTGTGGGCTCCTCAAATTCTTCTTCTGTTCAAACTCTCAATCATTCGGGTATACATGCCTTCCGAGCTCTTCAGATCAAGGAAGTTCAAGAACGTCACAAAGATGAGTATCAACAGTTGTAAATCATGGCATGAAATACTCACTATGAATACTCAAGCTCGTGATGAAGAAAGGCAGTGACTTCTCGATGAACTTCATGATATCCCGGAAGATAGGGACACTCAAGAGCAGAGCAACGCTGACTGGGTCGACATGGAGGCCATCATCGATGGCCATGCGCCGATCAACCTGAGCCATGCAGGTGGCAAATTTCAAGAACTCCTTGAAGAGGAGCTACAACCATGAAGGAAACGACGGGACTATTGCACATGCTGTGATGCAATTGTTCGTCAGAATCTTGGGTTTGCCGGCCAACTAAACGCAATGACAAACACATACTTGAAGTGGAGCAAAACCTGTGGAGTGTTGGGGCAGGGGCTTGCAGCTCCCTTGAGTGAAGATGCAGTGGTTCAGGAGATACGAGCTATAAGAGTTGTTGACATGTTTGGTGAGTAATATGCCTATCAACATATCTCTCTAATTTCTTGCACAGAAACCTATTCTATTGACGTCCCCATGCTTAGGGGCAGTGAGACGATTGCTGCCTCCATGATAGAACACGGTCTCATACCTTCTGCCCCATACCATCCCGATGTCGCGTTCGCCACACGAGCCATAGAGTTCTATCACACCTCTCACCTGTGCTGCCCTCACTTTGCAATTCAACCTTTTGTGAAGAGTCTGTGCGACTTACATGGTGTTCCATTCAAACCCCATCTCAGCAATCAATTTTTGATTGCCTACAATGTCTACTTAGCCATTCACACAGAAACTGAACGGTGTGTTCAGGTCGCCCTCAAACATGACACGCCCAACTGGAGACTTCAACATGCATGCCTTGCATGCACTTACAAACTCAAAAGCAAAAAAAAAAATTAATATACGAAATTCTAGTTACAATGGACGGTAACAACTCCCTCAAGCAAGTCATTTGTCAAGGGCCTGCGATGGAAGATGAAAACAGAGAGTTGATACCTGGCGAGTCAAAGGAATGGCAAGACAATTGTGATATTGACGGTGACTACTACATTAGTAGGGAGAAGGTCAATCAGTGGGTTAGGGGTGTACTGCAAGAGATGCTGCCCACTGGAAAAGATTCCGTATGTTGCTAACCTCTCTTTGCTGGCTCCATGCTCATGGAACAATAAGGAAGAAGGAACCGCTGGTGATGAGTCAAACCCCTGCGCTGAACAATGGAAGAATATGATCGACAAACTCACCACACGCATATGGGGCATATTCGATGAGACTGGTGTCTTTCTTGCTCTGTGTTGACATGGGTTTGTGTTGGTGATCTTTGACATGATTCAAAGTGGCAAGCTGTGCGTTTCTTGCTCTGTTGTTGACATTGGCGCTGACCTGACCCTTTTGAAGTGCCAAATATCCCCTAGCTGTGGTGAAGGAACTTCTCGACGCGTTTGGCCTGCACATCGGCGCTGGATATGACATTGGCTGTAAATTTGGTGTAACCCTTGCCAACAGCCCTCTTGGACCACAGGCCCACGAACTCAAATACAAGTCACTCGTAGGCAGCTTTCATGGGCATGCTCATAATTGACGATGCCAGCTCACCTTCCTTGCGAAGTACGTTGAAGGTCTGGGCCTTGAGGACCTGGAAGAATGCGAACGATTCTTTTCTAAGTCCAACACTCTGGCTTCGTCAGTACAGTACACAAGCATCTTTCACCGGAAGCAAGGCATTCAGGAATATGCCAGGTATACGGATAGATATGAGACTTACCAAAACCTCAGTATGTGCCTCTTTTTAATGCTCTCCTTCTCCTGTTGACAGACAGTCTTAGGTCTTTTTCTTGTCAATAACTATATGCAGGCACTCAAATTAATCAACAGCCTACCTGCACTAGAGAAGCAGATGAAGGACCAAGGCATGACGAACTTCGAGACTTTTAAGCAATGGCTCACAGAGGAGAAGGCGTATCTGCAGAGACTATCTCAGGAGCCTCTGCAGGAGACCTTACAGATGGAGTATTATCAGAAGTTGGTCAACTTTGAGGCGAGCCAGAAGGCATTGGACGATGCGCAATTAAAATGGCTTGTGATCACCTCCAAGATGCACAATGCACGTGACTATACGCGGTCTATAGAGACTGAACATTGACACGCTCTGGAAAACCATGAGAAGGACCTCAAAGTTGTTCAAGGCCTTGAAACAAAACTCAGTGTGATGACACGATGGACTTGAACAAGCTCTGAGTGGAGTGCTGCAGCAGAAATGTTGGCGAAGCATCACTACCAACAATGTCTTGATAATTTGAAGGCCTTAGTTGTTTCGAGGATGTTTGAGTTAACAAAGATGAACATGTCACAAATGGGTGCGTTCAATCATTCATGAATTAGAAGGTGGTGACTGACATTAGTGAGGAATAGGGTACAAGTTGCGAAAGCACATTGGTACCGCCCTCAAGGCTTGATCACAGGCAGTACGAAACGCACTTGACAGGTACAATGTTGCTGCTCGCACCCTGTCCCCACCCCATCCCAAGCTTTCATGGGAACTTGTGGTGGAATATGCCTTTCTTGCCGACTTTGACCTGTTGTCAGATACGCGTGAAGACGTGCGTGAACGCCCTTGGGCAGTGCCTGCCACCCGAATCATGATGGATGAGTATTTCAAGATTCAGCGTGCTCACGAAGAAATTGACCGCGTCAACATCGAGATTTGACGACTTGTCACCTATATTCGCGATGAAGAAGTCTATCTGCAGGAACGAGAGAAGGCTATCACGACTGCAGACAGCACTCTTGCACATCAGATCTTCCTGCAGCGAGAACGGCTTCATCGGTTCAATCTCCTTCACATGCGTCGACTTCGTAAACTTGCATCTCATCCAGGCTTCACAGGCTCCCTGATTCCTGGTGTTCGATTGCAGGCTAAGAGAAGAGAAGATGACATGATAGTGGATGAGGGCAACAACATTGAGGACAGGAATGACAGTGGCGATGACGATGGTGACAACGGTGGTGACAACGGTGGTGATGACAGTGAAGAAGATGACGACAACGCCCAGCTAGCTGAACAAGTACACAAGGTACTTCAGATTGCTTCAGACATTTAGTTCAGGCCTTTAATCCGCTCTTATGACTTAAAATATATGTTAATTATGTTGTATAGTCTATGTACTAATATACCCCAATTTTTCCGAGTTTTTTCAGCAATTTTTAGTGAGGGATGTGAGCTCATTGTGCGCGACGACAAGCAAGGGGCAGGATCAGTCGTCAGCGTTATCTCCAGTCAGTCCTGACAAATATTCGACACGATGTCGGGAATACATCAGCCATCAATGTTGCCGAGAGCCATTAACAACATGCCTGATAGCTTAGGCACCATCGGCAATAGTGTCCGAGCATTGCTGGCCAACGTTCTCAAAAACAAGTCATGAATTATGAGTGTTTTATTGCAGGAAGGAGAGAACTAAGCAAAAGATGCCTAATTAGGGAAGATAGGTGGAAACTACAGGTGCAAAAAAGCAACAACAATGTTTGAAGAACTAGCAATAGTAAAATAACTAACTTGTTTTTTTTTCAAAAACTAATAAATGTAAACATTATAGACACAAAAACAAAAGCTAAAAATAAAAATAAAGCAGAAAAAAAAAGCTTCAAAAAATTATCAGCAAAAAATAAAAAAAAATAAAGACAAAAGTAAAGATAAAAATAAAGGCTAAAATAAAAATTATGAAATTTAAATTGTTTTTTTTTTGACGAGATTTTTTATATAATAAATTTTAACACTTTTTTGTTTTTATTGTATTAACTTTAATTTTAATTTATTAAAACAAAGCTAATAATAATTTTTTTTTAATCAAAAAAAAAATTCTACAAAAAGCAATGCAAATTAATTAATAAGCATTAAAATTTTATTTAATAAAAATTTAGCAATTTTGAATGCTTTTTTGATGTGATTGAAATTATTAATGACAAATAGACTTATAAATTGAACTTCATTTTTTTTTTAGCTTTGAATTGAAATTGCTTTTAATATGATTATTATGTGTTAAAAAATATTGACTGCTATTGCTAATATTCAAAGCATAAATAATTTTATGCTTATTGCTTGTCATAAATGAAGCTGCATAAATAAGAAAGTGATATTTTTTAAAAAAAAAAAAAAAAAAAAACATAAAAAAAAGACAAAAAATGCAATAGTGATTCAGCATCATATTGCTTTTATTTAAATCATGTGAAGCTTTTGTTTGAATTACATGAAATTTTTCTGCTATTAAAAGTGCTTGTATAAATTTGTAAAATTTAAAGCTTTATTGATGCTAACTACTAGCAAATACAAAGTAAAATTTTATATTAGAAAAATTAAAATAGAAAGATAAATTAAACATAAAAGATGTGATGTTATAAACTAAATTATTAGAATTTGAATATATAAACATTGAAACTTTAAAAACAGCATTATTTATAATAACTGAATAAGCAGTAAGATTTATATTTGCTGAATTTATAATATGCAATAATTTGATCTTACAATATTATAATTCATGAGCATTAAAAAAAAAACTAAAAAAAAATAATATATGCATTAAAATTACAAAAATTATAATTTATATATTAAATGCAATAATAATTAAGCATTATATTGCTTTTATTTAAATTATATGAAGCTTTTATTTGAGCTATATAGAATTTTTTTTTGCTATTAAAAATGCTTGTATAAATTTATAAAGTTTAAGGCTTTATTGATGCCAACTACTAATAAATGCAAAGTGAAATTAAAAAAAAAATAGTAGAATCAAATAATAATAAAAAATAAATATATGTCATTAAAAAAATTAAGTTAAAGCATTGTTTTATCTTTGCTTTTTTTGTGAGCAGCAAAGTTATTCTTGTTGCTTCATTTGTTGTGCTTTTTACTATATTAAAACTTTTTGTTACTGCATCCAAGCTTCTTGTTGCTTTGCTTCTTATTAGCAAGGTCTTTTTCACATCACATTATATTGCAATTAAACATATTATTCAAAATATTCTGCTTTTTAAACTTCATTTATAAACAGCAAAATTATTTTTGTTGCTTTATTTATTGTGCTTTTTGCTATGTTAAAACTTTTTGTCATTGCATTCAAGCTTTTTATTGCTTTGTCTTTTATTAGCAAAACTTTTCTTACATCATATTATATTGCAATTAAGCATGTTATTTGTTCAGTTGAAAAAATTCTGCTTTTCAAATTAAAAGCTTTTATTACTTTTTGTGTTCAAAATTTTTATAATTGCTAAATGTTTTTGTCTTTTTTTTTTTCTTTTCTATTTGCATTAGTTTAGCTTGTTTTTTCTATTTTGTTTATTATGCTTCATTTTGACAAAAAATTTAAATACTCTTATATTTTTTCAATTTTTCATGCTTTAAACATAGCGCTCAATTTTTTTTTTTGTAAGTTAAACTTTTTTTCATTGCATGTTGTTATAATTTTACAAAGTTAAAAAAGCTCTTTCTTTTTTTTATTATTGCTCACATTTTAGGCTCGCAAATTATAGGTGTACTTGGCACCAAAAAATTAAATAAAATTAAATAAATTAAATTGAAAAGGAGAAAAAAAGGCTCAACATATACACTTTGTAGAAGCCATGGAATCTTGTATGTTCTGCCAAATGCATGCTGACATCTCAAGATGATGAAATACATAACATATGTAAGTCAATATTAATAGTGTTCTCATGCCTTTCACTGGACTTCTAACTCTTTAATATCATATGTCACTTGAATTGTCAAGGTTCATTACTTATTCTATGTGTCTACATAATTACAAAACAGTACTTTGAAATGCACAAAGAAAATACCACACAAGCAAGGACTAACTGCATGGCTGACTTTGGAATGCACCATCACAATCAACTCAATGGCATCGTGGACACATTCGTGGCTTTCATTTTGCTACCACAACAGGACCATGATTATCTTCATCAACAAAAGGGCCCAAGGCACATTTTTTACCCTTGTCCAAGTGGCTTGTAAGAGCATGCTCTTCATAGTCAAAATGAATGGTCGATTGTTGGAGTGAGTGATGGCTGAGAGTGTTAGAGATCTGCCAGTTCTTAACTGGAGCTGTGAATGATTCTATCATAGAATTGATTTGTTGTCAGATTGATTGTGGCTGAGCTGCAATGACAAGCATAATTGCAGCTGAGGGAAGTGACAAAGCACGCATGATATGGTTGAATGCTGCTTGGTTGATAGAAGCCAAGTTCTTCTCATTTGCATTTTCTTGCCATCTTTTCCAGTAAGCTTTGAGTTGTTCGGAAAGCTTCAAAGACGGCATTTTATCAAGACTTTAGATCTCAGAATGAATCATAAAATCTGACAAACTTTGTAGAAAATGGTCAGGCCATTAGCATGATTATTCCATCTCTCTGCTACTTGATACCAATTAAGTTTATTGCGACCTGAGAAAAGTCCATTTGCTTTAGCCACAAGGAGCTTAAAAAGCCCGTGTTCATCCCCCATATGAACAAGAAGAATAGCAATTCTAGTATCCTGACATAGTGCGAGATATTGGTAGCGGATCCTGACTTCTTTTGCAAAATCAAAATGATAGACTAGCATTCCAAGCTTGTTACGGAGATCAAGAGGAAGTAGAAGTATCTCAAAGACTTCAGTAGATTGTACAAAGTTGTTACTATTGATCCACCCACCAGGCTGAAAATCAGGTGGGTTAGAGGCAAAACATGTGGATGTTAAGTCAAGAAGCTGAGAAATCTGGTTCCATGTCCAGATATTAAAAGATCCCTGATACGGAACTCCTGTATGATTGAAGGTTCCAACCTGAACCTAATTAGTATTCAATTGTATAGCAGTAGAATGAATCTTTGACTTATTTTCAAGTTATGATACAAGGCATAGTCACAAAGCAACTCCAATGTGAAATCAGGAGTAGCATTGAATGAACCAAATCATCAGATAATATTTTGATGAATTCCATCTTCAATTGCATTTGTTCCATGGCAGCAGCGATAGCGAAGGAGGCTAAATTTATCTCACTTACAAGCATAATACAGGGTTACTCCAGGAGGATCAGAGTAATAGCCACATCAAATATTCTTGAGAGCATTTTTAGCAATTTCTCAAGATTTCTCATTAAAGAGAGGTACTCCGCTCTTTGCATCCTTAAAAGGATCAAAAGTTTAGAGCATCTGGCTGACACAGGAAAACAACTTTTCTGGAGGTGGTACAAAGCGTTTGACACATTGAAAGAGCCAGTGAAAGTGATAGAGAATCATACTATCCCAACTAACTCCTTTTTCTGCTAAGAATGATTCTATGGTGGCCTTATCTTCAGGATTGTATAAAAAGAAAGCATCTCATAGTGCACGTGCAAATAGCCAACGAAGACCATGTTGCATCGAAATGAGAAACTGGTGCATAAGATGCCAGATATCTCCAAATACACCTGACCACTTGAGACCACAGTTTGATGCATGAGTATTAAGAGAATCTGTGAGCACATGAAGAATGGCAGCATAAGCAGTATCAGTCTTGTCTGTAGAGGAGAATACAGAGTTTTGATCACTCTCTAAGAATGTATCAGTGTCGCTATACCATTGTGGATGATCAGTTGGAACACTTGAGCTACCATCATCAGATGACTCAGATATGGATGTGATAGCGTCTGAGGTATAAATAACAGACTGTGGAGATAATGGTTTTGCTGGTGACTTCAATTTTGGCATGGATTCTGAGTCTTCACATGTTCGAAGATGTTTCAACTTGCAGACAAGATTAAATGATGGTTTTGGAAAGGCACTAAAGGGAACGTCCTCTTTTGATGGCATAAGATCACCAGAAACAATGTGGCCAGGTACTAGGATTGAAGTTATAGTTACAACAAGTCATGTTTTTGTGACATTCACATCAAGTAGTTTCTTTGGTTGGTCTGGCATTATATAGCCATGCACAACAACAATCAAGTGATCAGAGGACAAGAGTGAAACTGCTGTGCCTCTGGGAGTAGCTTGTGTAATAGCTGTTCTAACAGCTGCTGTGCTCAATGCTTGGAAAACCTGCCAAGTGGCGTAGACATCAAGTGCGGCATAATTCTTCTGTGACTCGCTTAGTTCACTATTGTCTCAAGCAGTACTAACTCATATAGATGGATCTTTGGGCAAGAACAGTCGAAGAATTTGAGATGTAAGGTCAGCAAGTCCTATGCCAGCATTCTTTGTAATGTTCTTCTTTGACAGTTTTTTTTACTCAATGGCACCAGTAAAAGGCTGATCTTTGTCTGTGAATTTGCAGTCCTTGAAGAGACCTTTAAGGTCAGCATTGATTTTGATGCCAACTTTACAAATTTGAGGTGAATGAAAAAAAGTTAAGAGCGCATTGGGAAGCCCACCATGGTGCCAGTAACAATGTAGCTAACAATGTAATTTTAGTATTTGAACACATTAAGCAAGCAAGAAAACATACTGGAAGAAGAAAAATCTCATGTTCAAATGCAATTGAAACTAAAGCAACTGGGCCCTGAATTCCGTTTTCAAGATCAATGGACCATTCCATATTCACAGCTACATAGAAGTCCTCACCATCTGAAAGACCATCCATGATAGTATTTAGACGAGTATTAACTTGATATTGGGAGCTTAGTTGTGTCACATTCCACTCTGTTGGAACTATGATGTTCGAAAGGGTTGTGATATCAGGAACTGGTATGACATCCATGAGAAGTGATGGTAGAGTGCTCTTAAGCTCTGGTTTGTCAATCCGTAGCATATTGGTCATCACAGCACTAATTAGTTTGTGACCATATGTCTCCAGAGATTTTGAGATAGCTTTTAGAGCAGGCATAAACTGCACATGAGCTTTTGAAGGCGTAAAGGTCATACTTCAAATCTCAACCATCTCATTAATACTCATATGCAGGCCTCTTGCAAAAACTGTTTCGTCTGAAACCTTCTCCAAGTGGCGAATAACCTGAGCAGGTACAGATAAGCTTCAAAAATCATAATGAACAAATAGGAGAGTACCTTATAGCTGTGGTCTATCTGCAATACTTCAAAAAAAAGCATTACCATATGTTAATCCATCTTCACAGCATAGAAAAAGATAAAGTGAACATAGAAATTGCAGAAATAAGCTGGAGAAGGCGTGAAACCAGCATAGCCATTTCTATCATTGAATAAGCTGAAGGGCTCAAACTTTGACAAAAAATGGCCTGTTGTTGATTGTGCACAAATAAGGATTGTTTCGAGATATTGCATGTGTAACTGTTCATATTGGCATAGGTGCTGAGTATGTATCATTTTCGCAAATGGACCAGGGCCAATGCCATGCTAGAAACATGACCGCATGAGGGCAACGACACGGTCAGTAAGTCCACTACGATATGTGAGGTGATGTGTAAAGTGAATTGACAGTGACCATAGAAGAGCAGAAAGGATTTCTGGGCTCCAACTTTGATATGTTTTTTGGCATGCTGGGTTTGAGCATGCATAACGATAACTGATGATATAGATGCATTCTTCAAGGTCAACGATACGTCGAGGATGTTTTGGACAGCTCTTGGCATTAAGGTATTGAACACCACCCTTGACAGCGCTGCACGAATCTGCTAGACATGCAGGGCAAGGAATTTTTGAACACAGAAGATGAGGCAACCATACAAAATACTTCACGCAATAAAAATCATCGGGTGATGGCTGAAACTTCTTTGCAGTCACAAAGCATGCGGAAGATGGACCCTCGATAAATGTGCCTCGATCATGACAAGTAGGATGGCATGAAGGATTCTTGGCAATTTCAGATGTAAGCTGTTCTCGAATGTTGGCATAGCTCTGATGTAACCAAGCAGGCAAAGATGCATGTTTCTGCTGCAACTTCTCATATTCTTGTACACCTTCACTCTCATTCTCATCATCATCTGAAACAGGCTCGAATTCTCCCTTCTCTTTTTCATCACCATCCAAACCATCATCCAACAAGTAATCGATGTTTTCATCTTCATCGCCAACAGAATCTAAAAGGAACATTAAAAATACAACAGTCTAATAAAACTTGCATATCTAGTATCTCATCCACTAACAGCATTGAACTGGCGCTTGATCCAAGCCTCATGCCATGAGGTGGAGACCAATCCCTAGATTGCTATCAGTATTTAATCGCGGAGTTGGCAAAAAGGATGAACTTACCACTGGTACGATCATCAGTTGAGACTTGACTTGAAGATTGACCGGAATTGGTATTACGTTCTAATGAACCTTGATAGACCAGGTTTTGGACAACAAGAGAGGATAAGATGGAAACTCACCATTTGGTTCATCATCAATGTCAAGAAGCTTTATAGCAAGGCCAGTCATAGAAAGGGATGTCATATCAGGGTCTGTTTCAAGCCTAGGCTCAGAATTTGCTTTATCAGATTGTCTTGCCAACTCTGTACTTGATTGCGACATCAAGTCTACAGTCAAAAAATCAGAAACTGAATAAGATCATTAAGTGTCAAAAACCTATTAGAATTAGTGCTCTGTATGACTGCAGGATGTGTTACACTATTTTCTGGCCTGGCTGTAGATGTGGCACCTAAGAAAAGCTTTAAGTCAGTCTCATGGCATCGATATCACAAATGATTGATCTCAAAACTATCTTGGAGCGTACCTCGCTTCTTTGAACTTGAGCTCCCACTTGTAGCAGGCTGAGCATTCTTGCTTGGCCATCTAACAGGACCTGCATTTGGGCCATTTTTCGTTCCTCAAGATCGGCCTCTTTGCCTTTTGAGTGATGCCAAAGGGCCTGCATCACTTTCAAGAGTCGGCATTAAGATATATTTGATTAAAAGGATTTTTCAAACACGCATAAAAGATAAAGGACACATAAGAAGATGTGACAACACGCTAATTAGTGCTGTAGCTAAATTATTTGGCCAAGCTACATTTGTTTGTTTATCGTTATATTTTCAAACTCAGTTATATCGTGGCTCAAATGTAATTATAGATTGACTGCCACATTTTATGTTATGTTAAAATTAAAAAAAATTTTGTGTAAGCTTTTTTCAGTTGCATTATTTATTGATATTTTTATAATAAAAGATTTTGAAAACAATAATAATAAAGAAAGCAGTAATAACAAAGATGACAACAATAAAAACAATGAAAAAAAATTTTTTTAGAATAAATATGAGTATTAAATAATTTAAATTTTTTTTTAAATAATTTATTTAATGAACTTGTTTAAAATTATAAAGCTTTAAAATTAATGCAATCATCAATGAATGTGATAATAGCTTAAAAAATTAATTAAATTATTATTAAAATGCTAATAAATATTTGATTAGCAAAATCTAAAAAATTTTTAATAATAAAAGATGAAAAAATACCATATGTGTTGCTGATGAAAAAAAATTAATAGCCACACATTGTCTATTATTTTATTTTTGTTTTGTATAATTTGAAATTAACATTCAATAAGTCATTATATTAATAATTTTAAATAAATATGCAAAGCAAAAAAATATTGTAATTTAGCAATATTTTTAAAATTTTAAGCTTTTATTTTACTTTTGCAATATAATTTTTATAAATTATAAAAATAAGTAAGATGATAAATTAATAAATAAATTAAATTTTTTATTAATAAAATTTTATTTTATTTTTTAATATCAATATAATTTATATATATAATAATTATTAATATAAATAAAAAAAAGTATATATATTTAACAGAATAAAATGTTTTTTTTTATTGCTATATAACAATTTAATTAATAAAATAATTGAAACTTTCATTTTTTATATATGACTTGATTTAAATTCAAACTTTGATTTTCAACTACTAATTTACATTGATTTTGAATTTTGAATTTCCTTATTTTGCTTCAAACTCACAGATTAACAGCATTTACCAAACCTAGCACATGATTGAACTTGTCAATCAGTTGATTCTTTGAAAAGAGAAGGCTCTAAATAAAACATCATTTTTGTATTTTTTTACATTATCTTTTTTTCTTTAAACCATTCAGCATTCATGAATTTTTTACCAAGAGAAATGTATCAACATTTAAGATGTTCATATATCTATTTCTAACAACAATTGATATGTATCTTTAAAACATCTTTGTTATTATATCATGTGTAAACTTGTATTATTTTAGCCTTGCATTTGTTGATGCTAACATCATTATGAAAATCATGCAGTTCTAATATTGTTCACTCATGTTAAACTCTCATCAAAAGACATGTTCAAGTTATGTTTAAAATTTTAAAAAATACAGATAAACCTTTATTTGATTGCATTTGTTAACTATTTTTTTTGTAGTTTTTAAGTCATTAAACAATTGAAACTCTATATTTAAACTGCCAAAATAGTTAGCTTCAACATGCTTGCCTTTCATATATTATGTTTATATGATATTATGACAAAAAAAAAACTAAGATATGTTTAAAAAATGCATCTCTTAATCATGCATCAATTGTTTTTTTAACAATTTGTTTTTCCATTCTTGTTCAAAAGGCTACAGCACTGTCTATTACTACTTGAAATCATTGAATTTCAGCTGCTGTTGAACCATCTACAAATGATTAGTGTATGCAACATGCAGCTCAAAGTGCTGCAACTTGTGCTGCTTATATTATCATGTTCATAGTGTTTTAAAATTTTTTTAAAACCATGAATATAACAGCATTAACAGTATTTTTTACCAATCAAATTTTTACAGTCAATATGATAATGTTTTTTCTAGCCTTCTGCAATATTATTTTGACAGAAGATAAGGAGCTGGTTGTGTCAGAACGAACCTAGTTGTGAAGGTCTCAAAACTAGGGTGTTTTAAAAGTTTTGTCACATATGATGTCATCATGCTGACTCATGCTGTTAATTATATCTCTGCTCAGCACTATTTCAACGTATACAACGATGCTCATTGTTTGTGACTGCATTGAGCTTGCGATTCTCTATCTCAAGACTTCATTCATCTTTATAAGTGTCAAGATTTAAAACAAGAATTATATGTATATTAAATCATTAAATATGTGGCTGATTACAATGTATAATAAATAAAATAGTGATTATTTCTGCATAAAATAAAGATTATAGATAGCAGGTTCAGTATTTACCTGACAGTTCGTAGATGATGGTGGAGGTGAATATTAAGAGTAGAGAATAAAAAGGAGCAAAGAATGGAAGCTCATAAGCAAAATAGTTAGGAAGTAAGATATATATATAGGCTGAATATTACCATAGATATTAACAACGTTTGACAAGAGTGGAATTGACAACGCAAGAGTTAAAGGACTAGCAGAAGGTGTAACAGTTGGGTTTGAAGCTCCATGTTTAGTTGGCACAGCAGGTCTTCAGCAGTTTTAGATAAAAAGGTCTTCGAAGCAAGGATCGTTGCACAAGGTTGTGTTGTTGTCAAAATGATTGTTAATTTGTGTGAGCACATCCTTCTTTTGCTCATCTGTCTTAAATTTTGATCCTTGTGCAACATCTTGAAGGTGAGCTTAATACATTTATAAATGGAGCATTGGAGTTTTTTTACTGCTGTTGTTGTTTTTTTTTGACCTTCTTTGCTGCCTATTGCTCCTTTGTTCTTTCGCTGCTTGGGTGGCCTCTTGTGCTTGCACTAACCTCAAACCTTTATCAGAATCAAGCCACCTCGCATTGACATTAAAGCACCATTGAAAATCCTGAATTTCTGACTCCATAAATGTGCAATGTGTTTAAAGCATTGAAACTTCTGAGCGAAGTGTCAGAATTTCATGCTTGAGTTCACAATTTTCTTTTGAGAGGGTATTAAGCTGAGCTGTAACTGAAGTAGGTCGTCCACTGGTGCTTTTCTGCCATGTACTATGGTGATGACTTGCTGAATAAAACTGGCATGGAGGTATGTCAGGATCTTGAATAGATGGAGTGACGTGCTCAGAGACATGCATGTTTGAGGTTGATACAAGCATCAGCAAGACTGATGTGGAAGCTTAAAAAAAGAGCACGGAGTTGCACTTAGAGACACATGTATTTGAGTTGAGTACAAGCGTCGTTAAAATTGATGTGGGAGCTTAAGAAAAGAAAGTGAAGTTTAGCAGGAGTTCCAGGTGGCCAGGATTGAAAGCTTTCAAATATGCTATCATGATGATGATGATGATGATGTTGTCTTATACTTGCTGAAGCTTTGCCCTATGTTGAGTTCTACCAGTATCTAACTTCCTACTTATCTACTTTGTTGTATATATATATCTTAATCTATCAGCTTTTACATGTGCAATTGCCTATTTTTATTTGTTGGCTTTGAAACTCAATCAGAAGTCTGAGTATTATTTAACTTTTTCACTATTTATTACACTTTGTAAGTATTACCTCGCATTAAAATGATTTACTTGAGAGCGAATGACATTGACTTCACATCAATTTGTTCCTCAATTGGAGCTTTGCTCCACATTTTGAATTTTGCTCAACTTGTTATTTCTGTGCACATGCATTGAATCCAATCATTCAAACATTCCACATTTGTACATGCCATGATATAAACACAAGAAATATTGATTTGCAACGTGTTGCTCAGGCTTGTAGCCATTTGATCTAATATTGCTTTTTTTCAGCTGTTTCTCTGGCAAACGCAAGCATGCAGAAAAGTGATCATAATTTCAGCAAAACTAAAATGACTCTTTGGCTGCTTTTTTAAGAGAAGAGAGATCTGATCTGGCATCTCAAGAAGAGGACCTTCATGTTCAGAAGAATAAGCTTGATGCAGAAGAAACAAGACATGTTCATCGAAAAACAGAGAGATATATAAATTAGAATATACATATATCATCTTCACTTTAATTAACTGTATATTGTATCTTCATTTGTGATATATTCTAAACTTCTCTTCCTCAAAAATATGACAGTTATGAACATCTTTAGTCTGATCTGCAAGATTCTGAGCAAAGTCTTTTTAAACCACATCTTTCCAAGCAACAACAGCCTTCTTAGCACCAATTGACTTTATTAAATCAACTTTTTGATCCACTACCTGACAATTTGTTGGCGATAGGACTGGAATCCAAAATTGATGAATTTTATATCATAGCAGAGTTTATTCAAAGCCTTCAAATAGCTACTCTAAAGAGGTAACAAACCTTGAGGCCTTGTGGGCAGTAGCATGCAAAGTGACCAGGCTTCCTACAACAATGACAGAGCAAGGGTGTGGTAGAGCGCTGACGCAAAGCATCCACGTCCATGGGTAGCCCAGCAGGCAATGGTCGAGGGGGAGGGTTTGTATGTGCAGGAGCTGCATAAGGGGGGCGAGACAACAAGTTGGCAGAGATGGGGGTGAAGGAGGTGGAGCAAAGGGGCACCACTACTCAAGATGTTGTGGAAGATGATTGGAGATGGCGTAACTCACATTTCAGCTCCATTAACTGCCACTGTTCTCGAGCCACTTTAAACTAGGAGTCAATGTGTTTGTTGTCAGGCCTACCTTCAGCCAGATTGTTGATACGATCCATGAGAGTGGAGTGTAGACCATCACAAAATGTAAGGCAAAGCTGGTAGCCATCTGGATGCCCACCTTGCTCAACTAATGCCCAGAAAGAGTCAATGTACTCATCAAGCATACGCTTCCCTTGACCATACTGGTCATGATCATGCAGAGAAAGGGCAGCGGTCTTGGCCAGATCGAGAGGAAAGAACTCAGCACAAAATTCAGCTTTGAATGCGGCCCAATCTGCAAAACTGCCGACACCGCCAGGACACCTGAACACACGCAGCGCATAAGTTGATGCATGCCCTGTCTTCATGTAGGATAGGACCCAGA
>JAGGAR010024156.1:0-16606 GCA_017657315.1 Termitomyces sp. K1Ag
TTTGGGGAGGAAAACATTTCGTGTCATCTCATTGAGGAGATCCTTTGTGAAGAGCAAGTCAGGGGATGAGAACTCCCGAACTGTATGGAGAACAGAAAGCAGGTCGCGTAGGGGTTTGTCATTTGATTCGTTACACCGACAGTTGCAGCGGAACGAATCGAGGATGGATCCGGAGCGTGTGATCAGGTCTTGGATTTTCAGGGCGGGAATGTTAGGTGTACTACGGTACCGCCGTCCTTTAGGTGTTTCAATGTTGAGTATAGATAGGTTTGGCAGGGTGAGGAAATCGAGAATGCTGACAGAGTCTGGATCTGCGGAGAGAGTCTCGACAGAGGTGAGCCGGAGCGTCGAGAAAGTCGTTGGTGGTGCTTCACATATGGTGTTCATGATTGAAAGCGATTTGAGGTGCGGACCGGTCTGTTCAAGGATGTTTTTTACAGACAGGAGATTGGTGGAACAAAGGGATAAAGTTGTGAGCTGGTTCCAGGGAAAAGGTGCAGTCGAAATGCGGTCATCACGGCATGATCCAAATGAATAGACTCCTATTTCCAGTGCCTTTAATTGTGGTAGGAAAGGACACGACAGAGGAGGTATTCCTATGCACACGAATAAAGAGAGTTCCTTTAGAGAAATGCACTGCTTCAAGATGTCCCAGAGCTCAGGAAAATAATGCAACCCAGCGACATCAAGACGTATGAGTTTGTTAAAGGGAACATGCGGTAACTGAAGGAGTGTCCGAGCAATTCTGGTGTAGCTGTTGCGGTAGCAGGACGTGGTGTCGAAGCTGAGTGTAGTTAAATTCTTGGCGATACTGAATAGCTCGATATTCTGCGGCGTGTCCAATACTCCTGGTACATTCAACAAGACCTTATCTAATAATAAAGCCAGTGACAAGGGTACTGTTGATAGCAACTCGGCAGTCGTGCTGAGAAGACCTTCTATGTAGAGGCTTCGCAATTGAGAAAAGAGAGGTGCCTCGAATGTGAATTTTGGTCTCTTGTTGCCCTGTGATTCCATGGCATCAATGTCATTTATCACCTCTATATGAATCGCGGGAAGGCCGTATGGTAAGATCTGGTTGAGGTGATAGAGATTGTCGTTATTGAGTTCAGTGAACTCATTAACAACCACTTTCAATCTGATACTACGCCATAGAAAAGGATCGGAATGCACGATGTCCCGCCAGACGGAGCAGACTTGTCCAAGAGACCAGGGCAGTGTGTTGACGGCCAGACGATCGGGTATGTCAATGATTCCTGCGCAAGTAACGACACGAGAGAAGATATCTTGCAAGATTTCTGCAGGGAGATGTTCGTGTGGTGGTAGGCGCAGCTTGAACATTGGGCTTGAGAGCATTGTAACAACTCATCGTGCAAACATCATTTAAGTTATATATAGTCTGTCACGGTTGCCGTGATCGACGCCGACGGTCACGCACATCATATGACACAACGCGTCCACCGTCCCGACGCGTTGCACTGTTGAGAACGGTAGTCTGTATAATAACGGAAGAACGTGTAGATACACTCAATTGATCATAATTACTCAAGGCAACATAATGTGTGTGATTTCTAACACTCGGAGCCAAGTAGATGGGCTTCTTCATCTTCCGAAGTAGCTCCGAAGCAACTCCGAAGCAGGTCCAAAGCAGATCCGAAGCAGCTTCCAGTGACAAGACTTGTCTCGAGTACGAAGAAAGTTCTTCAAAGTTGGCTGAGAAGGACAGCACGGGAAAAAGAATGGAAGATACGTGGCGAATGCGCAATCGGAGTATCCGAAAGCCGTCTGAAATTTGAACTCTTCAACGCAGAAAAAAGGAAGAAAAAAATACTACCGTGGTGACATCTTTCCCAAGGCCCACAAGATGATTGGATAGCAGCAACAGCCTACGTTGCGTCGAGAATCAAACCATGATCGACCGCCGTTCGCTACCCGACAGCACTCGTTACATGTTTGCGCAGAGACGGAGACACGTCCTAGCGTCACCAATGTGATCACTTAAGGTTGAAATCGTCACTAAGCGCCCGAGTTAGCGCGCGTGAACAAGGAGGAGAATTAATTGCATACCACAGAGATTCTTGCACCAAGCACCTGGTGAATGAATGAGATGAGTTTGGGATCATTCGAACGCGAACGTACGAGGATAGAAGGTCGATGAGTCTGATGAAGTGGAACTTTAGCGAATTGGCGTCGATTCTATAATAGCTAGCAGGCACATCTGTGAGTGTGCACAATAAATAGTCGAGGCTTCCAGTTCGCACATACGAAGCATGTGGCAAAGATACCTGGAGCCTGACATTAATACTCGAGTAGTCCAAAATTTGTATAATCATACTTGCATGCCGCAAAGGCATCTCGAATTATTCTCTCAATCTTCGACGTCGGCCCAGATATGCGGAAAACACTGTCAAAGTTTCAGTGCCGTTATCGAATGTGACGGATTCCAAACAAGAAAGCTCTAGTGGTCGAGCTCATGTCAACTCGAAACAGGAAGCGGAAACGAATCTCCCTGATCTGGTGTGCAGATCGAAGAGCTCTATAGAAGCACCAAGGATGCTAATGGCCGGTCACACTGCGCACCTAACTCTTCGGAGTAACCTCTTAAGTCCAACGCCCGTCCTTCGTGGTAGTTACACTTGCGATTATAGAACACGATAATTCTGAGTAACACGATCTTCTCGTCCTCCTGCAGTTTGTTCACTCTGTAGCTGGCGGTCAGGACACGTTAACCATCGCTGACAAGTCGACGGTCTGTTTTCAACTCAGTAAGAACATGTCGATGTAGATAGAATGGATGTATACGTACAAATAAGACGAAGCAGAAGGGAGAATCTGTCGTTTGAACGGGCATGAATCGCGTGCTTGGGCGGTCTGAATTCTCGTTTGGATTTCGGCAGTTGTCGACTTCTAGTACCTGTGCCTGCTTCCGCGTCCACCTCCGCGACCCTGTGAATTACCCCTCAAGTCTCAAGCTCAGCATATCCTAGAAACGACAACGCACCAGGGATCTCACTACGGGCATAATGGCCCGCGAGAGTAGCGATAACTCGGGGATGCTGAGTATTCGCAAGGACAGAAGGTGGATCGTGGGCGCGTTCCTGACCTTTTTTTGTCGGTTGCTGCTGGCCTTGACTATGACTTTCTATCTGGACTACGTTTGCCCAGGCCATCTGTTGGATTCGGATTTAGTCCTGTTGACTTCGATTTGGCAGTGGTGTCCGTCCGCCTAGGAGAGGGAGACGGGTCAGCTATGGAAGAGAAAAAACAAGAGACGGAGGGTATACACACCGCGCTGGTAATGCGCAGCGGCGACGTCGTAAGGCGGGACGAGAGCACGCGTCCTCCAAGTTTCCAGTCGTCGTCGCGTAACATCCCTACACCGTGCGTCCCAGCTAGCGTGTCCTATCGAGATAGAAAAACAGCCTACAGCTACAGAGCGTCACCTCATGATTCTGAGGCAAGTTTTGCAAGATTATATGCGCACCATGTGGACCCTTCCTACCATCAAATCTATTCTATTAGCCTAGCCCATATGTCAATCCTGAGTCTGTCCCGAATACTAATCAGATCAAGAAGTATGGAGCGAAAGGAACGAGTAACCGTACCCTCACTAAGCAGAAATTCATTTGCTAACGGGTCAACGTGACGAGATGGGAAGACAGCCAGACGATGAGACGACCTGACACGACATGATGATGACGCTGTTATTTTCCTCAGATAAGTATTATGTAATAATTATCTTTTTGACTCGACTCTCAAAACTCAACTCGAGCTCCGAGAGGCTACGAAGTAAGCTATGCCCAACACTGTCTTGTTGTCGTCGTCTCCTTTACTGGATCACATACTACTTGGTTATCGAAGGATACCTAATTTGCCCCTCTGCTTGGTCGGACTGGGATTGATTGAAGCTCGAATTTTTGGGCGCAAAGAATCTACGTCCATCCCTGTCTTCTACATGTAGTAAATATTCTTGAACATCAACTCTGACTAGTTCCGCGAGCCGTGCATCAGGTTTCCTTCGTGGCAGGCTATTAAACTTTGAGTCTGGCCCATATGAAATGTCTAAGTCTCGGCCAGAACACCGTCTAATATGAGCTCTAATACGTGAATACAACAGGGTCCGCTCTATCTATCATGATTCGCTCATAAGTGAATCTGTCAACTTTGAACAGGATCCCCTGACTGCGAGACTAGATGGATTGATGTCTAACCGTACGCGCGTAGAGTAGTCCGAGACGAGCCTCACTGACTCTAAAGTTTGTCAGTCATCCTATTCAATCTCCATGGCATGGATTCTATCGCTTGGGTATATGCTGGGCGCCTTAATCGAGCTAGACCGGTGACCGATCCCTCTGACGGATACAAGTCTCGAGTAGAGGAACTTGTATCCGTGGAGGGCTGGTTACCAGTCTATCATCGAGCCTGATAAATCCCGTTTCATCATCGCAGCTGGTTGTTTCAGCTCCTGATTGACGCACACTGTTGTGACCGACATTACTTCAATGCACTCATTTGGATCTCACAAATCAAACGATCAAAACGATGGCATACTTTAGATAATGGGTAGGTATCATATCGCTTGCTATCAAGAACTCGGTCAAGGCTTTCTTCAGACACTACTGCAACCAATGATAAAAGGAAAGAGTTAAACTTGGCATAGACTGGCCTCGAAGGACATCGAAACTATTCTGAAAAGGATATGGTATTGAGCGGCGTCCCTTTTTCTGAAGTGGAGGCAATAGACTGACCAATGAGTTGTTCAGATGTTGAACAGTTTCTTCTCTCCCTTGAACTTCTTGCCGAAAACGTGGAAGTCCCAGAAGAGGATTACAGCCCTGGTCGCCTCCTCTAATTTAAGACCAAGGATTCCTCCAAGAATCTTACGAAATCCAATCTTGACTTCGATCCCCTCTTTGAGGTTCCCAACGACATTTGCCAAGGTGACAGTGCCGTCAAAAGGAACCCTAAACAAGACCTTCAAGGAGGCCGACCAGGTGCTGAAGTTGACTTGAAGGATGATCTGGTTGGTTTAGTGAGTCGTGTATGTTAATTTCTAGGTTACAAGAAATGCTGACCTCAATTGGCCCAATAGAAACCTTGAATATTTTGTTCGAACCGTCCTTGGCATTACGATCATCGAGCTGCAAGAGATACCCCTTCTCATTCTCTTCGTTTATATCAAACTCCTCCGCAGTGCGCAAGAACGTCTCCAGCAAATCTGCAAAAAATGAGATTATATCATGCCGACCTTTGGTTGAACTCTGACCGATGACATCTGTATATGATCACAAGGCGTGTGGTCAGCATGATATTCACGAAGGTCCTCAAAAGGCTTACCATTGGGGTTTTCGAGAGTTGCTGTCGCCTCAAATGGATAGTTAGACATGATTGGAACACTTTGGGTTGAAAGAGAAGCTATTGTGTTCTCTATCTGAGTCGTCTGCTACCATCCCTTTCCCGTCTCTTATATATACTTTTGAGTGTGCCCTGTGACTCTAAGACGTCCATAAGAGCGCTCCCAGCTAACCTTTATAGGTATAGCTCAACCAACGAGATCTCGCAAACAATTGGTGTTGGCCTTACGCAAGAACAATGTTGAAAAATCCCTGGGCAACTCTCTATCAACGCCACATACCCTTTGCACTGTGGATTGAATGGCTAAATATATATCCTTTTAAGTCCGTTCGTAATACAGTCTCGTATCAAATCGTACTAGCGCAAGGTTGGCAGTGTTATTCCAAGGTGATTTGTAAAACCCGAGCTGAGATGAGGGTAGCATTGAATTGGGAATTAAGATAGATCTGAAAACATCCTAGCTATCAAGTAGTACGTGAATGCACTCCCTCAAAGGTGATAGGCAGCAGTTATGTATGTGAATTGCGAGATTTACGTGTGATTTTGAGGAGTGTATGTTCTGATCGTGGATCCGAAAGAGATATAAAACACGATTGTGATGGCCTACATTTTCCAGGTGCAATCATAGTCAGCTGCAGCTGAAAGTGGTGTTAAGCCCCTCCCCCCATTTGAATACTTTGACTCAGAACCGTACGCCTTGAGCACCAGTCGTATGGAACCCATGCTTGCAGAAGTGGTGCTCCAGCTTGAAATCAATCATGTGGCGTTGACATGAGCGCCAAACTATTTTTGACATTCGCTCCAAATTTCAATATCCCTACAAACATATTACTGTGGTAACTATTTCTGGATGCATGTTCGGTCAAAACTTACGACAGTAGAAATAGATACCTCTTTCGTAGCGATCGACAGTAAATCAATACCTATGGTGCTCGACCACTATGATCGTGACGTATACCGGAACCACATCACTCCAACCTCCTGATATGGCTTAAGTGTCCCAAAGGGCAGTTTCGTGATGTCCGTGATGGAAGTTCAAGAGTCAATACATTCACCTTGCACTCGCCTCCACTTCCGGCAGCAAGCTTGCAGGACACAATGTCTCCTCCTATAATATCATGAATTATGGCGATATGGTGACCGATGGGCTTCGATCTTCAGAGCAGTGTATCTTGAAGGCTGTCCAGGGTATAAGGCTGTATTGTGTAGCTGTACTTTCTACGCCTTCCTCATAGCGAAAGAAAGATACTTTTGTAACACAATATCGCTTAACCCCGACTATACATTCTACCTCAAGCAGTCGATTGGCCTCATTCCCACTCAAAATCTGACGTTCGTATTGATATTAAATTCCCGACAATTGATCGCGGTCAAAGAAGGGATTCTGTGTAGTCAAATGCATGATTTGAGCCGATGCCTAATGTTCGAGGACTGGTTTTGCCACGTACAGGTTGATGAAAGATAAATAGCTCGGTGTCACGCTACCTCGTCAAAACGGGGTTCGGTCTCAATTTAAAGATACTACAGACGCAGCAACTCACCGCAAACTGTTGACACAAGTGGTTGATCTCCTAAATTTTCACCTTGAATCAAAGTACAGCTTGCTAGCCAGACTATGTAAGCGTACCAATATTTCTTCCTGATCCATTGATGTAGAAGCTGTATACACATCCATTGATATTTGTATGTTCACATAAGGACATACTCACCATTAGGCGGATTACTCAATTCGTAATCAGTCCAATTATCATCGAGATCATTCGCCTCCATGGTTGTCCAAATGTTTTCTTCATCAGAGTCGCTCCTGGATGAGTCCGAACTGTCCGAAACAGGGGCCAAGCTTGGTATGGAATCGGAATCCACGTCGACACCAGGGCTGACGGTCTTGTGAATCCACTGAAGAACTCGAAAACGGCGGAAGTGCCACAAGTCCGGTTTGTCGGTCTTTTGACTCCGTGTTCTAGGTGATGGGCCTGTCCACGCGCATGGCGGATCCTGTTTGGTGACAGGTCTGACATCATCAATTATTGCTTGTGACACTTGAAACCACGTTCCACATTGAGAGCTTGGAAAGTGCGTAAGGGCGTAAGAACAGGAAATATTTATCCAGACTGCAATAACACATACCACTGGACTTCGTCACCAAAAGTCGCGCAGTGGCACAAGTAACTACAAGACGGGCATTGGCGACCATCATTAGTAGCTTCTCTCAATCGGAAAAGAATATCCATAGTGATGGTGACCCCAGGTTTGACAAGGGTGAGCCATATCTCGGCATCTCGTTCAAGCAACCGCCGAGTTCCACCTGTCTCCTGCAAAGATAATGTAAATTCGCCTCTGTCTATCACGTCATGTCCCAAGCGCTTCCGGAATCGGAATTTGACGAAGTCGGCAAAATCCTGTGTCACGGCAGAGTCAATTTTGAGAGTATGAATGTGCAAAGAAAAGTGACGATACATCCGGGCTTGAGCAGAGGTACATAGGCACAGAGATTGTGTCATTCATAGCGTCAATGAAGCAGAGGGAATCAAAATTAGCAACGAAGTGCCTAGGTCGTTGTCCTTGTACTATCATCAAGTAGATACGCATAACAACGTCAAGCTATGGGTCGTTGAGAAACAGTGACAAGGCCATCGAGTCATTACTCACAGTGAAGTTGGAACGCATATCATTAACCTGTTCCTTACATTGCACGATGGCATTACTGATCTCTGTAGTTTTTATGAAGCGCATCCAGGATTGACTTCGGCGAATAAGTTCGTTAATTTGCGTCTGGAGACCTAAGAGTTGACTGGAGGATAGAGATTAGATGAAAATGCTATCTGGCGCAGCATATATTTCACACACTGAACAAAGTTCAAGCAATGACGGACAAATTCAGGCGGTAAGCTTTGGCCTTTGGGCCAAGTGCGGATGGTGTCTCGGACAGTGATGATTGTATCCACGAGTTTCTGAGAAAGCTCTTTGAAGTCATCGACGATCTTGCGCAGAGTCTATAAAGATGTCAATAGTCTGAACCTTAAGCATCAGATTAAATTCTCACCTGTATCTTCAGCAATATCTGGACCACAATCCCAGCAGCTAGTTTGAGATATGGAAACGGAATCAGGTCGCTAGCATCTCGGACAACTCCAAGGGTAATGATCATGTTTTCGAGCCATTCTACAGGAGGCGATCGACGAACTCTTGGAGACGTCTTCTGTGAGAATTTAGTAGCAATGACTTTTCCCATTGACCTTACAAACTTCAGGTCCAAAAAGTACTCGAATTTTCCCTTGAGTGGAGTCATTGCGAGTGAGGGAAGAAGTCAGATGTATTGATGATGCACGCACCCATAGCCTAAGATTAGAGGCGGTGCATACACTATTTCTGAATAGATCCGTGAGCGTGTACTGGTAGGCTTATTTTTGTGCACATGCTTTTTGCCGTGGCAGCCGCCGGGCAGCCGTGCTTGGGCCATGCGAACAAAGATTGAGCCGTGGACACGGCTACCATGCAGAGCCGGGGGAGGGACATAAGCCGTGCATCGTACAAATAGAGCTGTGCACTTTATGTATGTGGCAGTGGTCAATATATACCCGTACGTCGTGTGATCGAGAATGGCAAAAGCTTCTTCATAACCAGGGTGGAAATAATAGCCAGAACTGGTATGATCAAATAAAATCAATGAGGGAGTTTTGAACAAGAAGCAAAGGATCAAACTTACTAGAATCTAAGAGCAGTATAGAACAATGGCTGAACCATGATGTCACAGCCCAGTGAGACAAGATATGCCCCATGCATGGTAAGCAGAGAGCCGTACATGCAAATCAATCAGAGCCATGCGTAGTATGATCGTGGGCTGTGCATAAAACTGCAAGCTTTGGAAAGGATGCGTTAGCTCAGTAGCAATTCGATTCGTATTGGAAACACGAGTAAACGTTTGTGATAGACGTGACAAATTTGAACTGATGGTGGCTGTGCAAGGGCGTTGGGGCAAGCAAGGTGCTTGGAAACGCAACCTCCTGTACATAGTGTGTATACTCCTTGGGTCTCTCCGTTTCGGAACAGTTCAGACGAAACGAGCACGAAACGAGCAACTACAGATCAGTAGATAACGAAGTCAAATCAGGGAACAAATGCAGCCACCAATGCGCGCGACTAGCACCCAACTCATAACGTCACCCATTGCCCGCCGAACTATTATCCTTAGCATTGCTTCCCGGCGCACTCGCTCGTGCTGGACGTTTGGATCGCCTTATTCTCCTCCACCATTCAACGGCTCATTCCACGAGAAATACACCCTTCGTAACAAAATCCGCATAGGTTCTTTCTGGGTCGTTGTATATCGCGCCGACAGCTGCGACGCTGGGAGAAAGTTCGTAGGGAGAAACCGGGTTCAAATCCAAGTCCGCTTGGTTTGCGTAGGGCGTTGCGGCGGCATTCTTGCATTGCCTGTGTGATGAGTTAGTGTTGACGGTACATTTTTTGAACATTCGAACGAAATGAAAGGAAAGTTGAATACAAAATGCGAGGAGGGCAAACGGAGAACTGAAAGCAAGATTGTAGAAAAGAAACGGAAAGAACGGAAGAGAAAGGAAACAAGAAGAAAAAAACAAAAAAAAAATGGCACAAACCTTCCGCTCCTTCTCACATACAACCTTCCTTGGATTCGCAACAGGTCGCGTGGGGGACGCCTACGCAGCCTCAACCCCAGCTCCAACAATGGAGGGCGCAGTCAACGCCAGTTCCCTTCCCAGCCCCAACAGCAGGCGAAGGAGGCGGGAAAACGATATCTCTAACCCTCCGCACCTGGGACTCCGCCACGGCTCTCCGTGCCTCTCCTCCGAGCGAGAACCTCCCCTGTCCCTACCCCTCCTATTTGGCCTTGTTCGTCCGTACGTCGAATCATCGGATCCGATACTGTCGCGCCAGGACGGAGGAGCATAAGTACGCGGTGATACCAGGGGCGCGGGATGTTCGCTTTCGTATTCTCCATCGGCATCCGCGTTCGTAGTTGAGGTGGAGGGAGCCTAGGGGCACACAGGGGCGGGTGTCTAGGGGAAGGTGAATATATGCGCTTGGAAATGATGCAAGAAAGATCTAACCCCGTTCTCGTACGAACGACTTTAAGGCGAACAACAAGGGATTTCTTTCGTTTGAACGGGGATGAATCGCGTGCTTGGACGGTCGGAATTCTCGTCGAGAAGATTCGGCTTGAATGAGTGTACTTGTACCCGGATCCACGTCCACCTCCGCGTCCCTGTGGATTATCCTTCTATTCTCAAGCTTAGCATATATTGAAAAAGACGACGCACCATGGAACCCACGACAGCCATGATGGTCACCGAGAGTAGCGATGACCAAGGCGAATCATGTGCACGCTCCTGGCCTTGTTACTGGCCTTGACCCTAACGTGGTCTACTTTTACCCTGCTTCCTTCCAGAGGACAACCCGTTGGATTCGGATTAGTCTCGGGTTTGACTCTGATTTGGCAGGGTTTGTTTTTGACGGCAGATGTGTCCACTTAGGAGAGGGTGACGCGTCAGCAATGGAATAGAACGAAAGACAGAGAGTATACATACTGCGCTTGTAATACGCAGCGGGGACGACCTGAGGCAGGGCAAAAACACGCGTCCTCCAAGTTTCCAGTCATGTCGTCAGGTAATACGTCCCTACACCGTCCACCGTGCATCCCAACCAGCGTATCCTATCAAAATAGAAGAGCAGCGGCCTACAGAACATCGCCTCGTGATTTTGAGGCAAGTTTTGCAAGATTGTATACGCACCCTGTGGACCCTTCCCTTCTTACCGTCAAATCTACTCCATGAACCCGCATGACATCCTGATTCTACCCCGAATACTCAGATCAAGAAGCATGGAGCAAGAGAAACCGCTAACCATACCCTCACTAGAAAGAAATCCATTTGTTAACGGTTCAATATGACGAGATGGGGAGAAACTGCCAGACGACATGATAGATCGAGTTGGAAATCGGAGCTGTTATTTTCCTCAGATAGGTATTATGTAATTTTTATTTTCTTTTTCTTTTCATCGAGGCTCATTAAACTGGATGGCGTCTACTGTAGAGTCCTAGAGTCTGCTATCCTGAGTAAACTATTCCGAGTATCATATGAGCTCTGTCTTGCTGCCGCCGTCTCCCTTACCTGGATCCATGCCACTTGCCGGTGGTTTTCGAAGGATACCTGATTTGTATATTTTCGCAGACGGACTTGGGACGGACTGGGATTGGTTGAAGCTCGACCTTTTGCACTTTCGAACCTTTGCGCTTCCATATGCAAAATGTCTACGCTCATTACTCCGGACTGTGAGTTTCATGTATCAATGTCTAGCGTACGCACGTACGCATCCTTCGTGGTGGATGTCTCGCGGATCAATTCGAGTAGTCCAATTCGAGCCTCACTGACTGTGAAGTTTGTCATCCTATTCTTCTCGTCCGCCCCGATGGCCATAGGCAGACTTTGTTGCTTGGGTATATGCTGGGCGCCCTCATTGAGCCTGATGAATATTGTTTCAGAACATAAATCGCCAAACCGCGAGCGATTCGTCACCTTATCTCATCGTATTGGTTGATATTACCTCCGAGTCATACACACGGCCAATCCTACACCATCGCGGCCGCAATACTGCGCATCCCTCAATGCCCGCATGCAACCGATCCCGAGTTGTACGCTCTTGGCATGCTGTATATTCTCATGCGTCATCCTCTATCGGGTTCGAAGTCTCGAGTCTTGCATCCTACTGAAGCTGGCCCGTTGATTGGTATACCACAGGACAGTATTCTCGTGTACCTTTCCATCTAGGTCACGCTCAGCTTACCTTCGTTATGCGGAACGAAGGAGCGCGTTTGTCATCGTGACCGGGTGAAGCCTCAGGTCGGTAGCAGTGAATTCTCAAGCCTTCTAAATAAATCATGCCGAGATCAGATTTGTATAACCCAGATCTCTTCTTGGATTATTCTTTGGTTAGCTGCTCCGAGTCTCGCTCAAGGCCGCTAGCGTTGAAATTGCCCCTCAATTAATCGTCACCGATGGGCGAAGTGGAGCCGCATAAACTCGTTGTCAAGCATACGCCAAAAAAATCAATGATCGTATCTACAAGTCGACTGTCTCTCCTCTTCAAGCTGGTTGTTTATCTCTTCCATCGATCATCCCGCAGCACGTCTTGTTGTGCATGCCTGTCAAGTATGTGCCGAATATTTCGCCGATATGGAACCGACGATCTTCCTGAGTTCGAAGTTTGCCCTCGATATTGGGAGAGCGGGCGCCGTGTTAGCAGACACGACGTGGCGTGAAAGCTCGAGAAAGCATGCTCATGGCCTTGGGTGCAATGCGTCACGACATTGGTGCCTTGTCGGCGCTCTAGAGTATGTATTTTCGGCCTTTTTGATCAACTCTGGATTATTCACATTGAACTTGACGCAGTGTTCGGGGTCCACCAAGTGGGTTATGTTAAGCTAATATCACTGATACTTTGCGGCCATTGAATTCTAATTTCGCTACAACCCATAGTTGCGGAGCCATGGATCTTAGTAAATGGAAGCTCCAAATTTTAGAGAAGTGATGATGAAAATTGCATATCCGACCCGTGCTGATAGCGTGGACCAGGTGTTTATAGTGCGCTCTGAAAGTCTCTTGAATTTCGAAGAAGAGCGGAACTCTCCTCTTGTGATAGACTCATCAACACAAATTTGTCATTTCTGGAATCCGTCTCGGAAGAATGATGGCGAACTTACGACATATGACCTCACCTGGGCCTCCCCGCTCCGAATCTCTGGAGATAAGCATGTCCATATCGTAATTTCGAGAATAGAAGTTGAAGAACAGGGAGTATGTCTGCTGGTCATTTTACCTCGTTGCACTTGATTGGATCGATGTGGGTCAAGAGCGTGCACCATGGATGCGAATGGCGGAGTTCTAGAAGGCAAAACATGAGGAGGAGTATCCCAAGTATAAGTGAGTATCGGCATCGGCTTCACGTCACGAAGATAGGTCCAACCCACCGGCTGAAGGAATGGATCAGGTCATCGGGAAACTTCATAGAAGGCGAGCCAAGCAAGGAAGGATGCGAATGCCAAATGAAATAGGAAGGTATTACTTACTCCCTGAGCCTCGTTGACGCTGCCGACCCGTGTACCCTGCTTGTTTTGTATGATGAGTTCGCTCATAGGCCCTCCGGAGCCCGCCGATAACGATTTTCCTGAGCATATCTTGTGTTCTTTGCTTACGAAAGTATTTCTCCTCCAAGACCTCAGCAAGTCCTTGGAACAATTTCCTTATCAACTCTCTAGATGTGGTGCGTCTCATGTCCGATGTTCCTTTCCACACTCACATCGTCAAGAGACTCTGATAATCATGAGATACTGCAAATGCGCGGGCTTCTATCACCGTACTCAGAGTATCGCTGCATCCCTCCATTTCTGATTCAGTGATGGCCACGCTGACTGCCTTTCAACAACCCTGGGATTTTTGTTATTCTACTTTCTCGCGTTGATCCCGGACAATTGATCTTGTGCGTCACTAGCTTACAAAATCCATCACCAGTTAGAGATACGTTGACCTCATTCGTTTCGGGACTTCAGCTTGTGAGTATTCGTAGTTGCACCAAGCAAAGCACCCCTCGACCAGCTGTGCACAGCCTGCTCAAGATCGCCATAACCTCTGGGATCTGTGTACGTGTGACATTGACAATGTACCTAACTGATCGCTTAACTGGGTTCTATTGAATGCATGTACATATATACTTATTCTTCCATGTATATCATGGCAGACTCTATCGGTGAGTTACAAATTCCCGAGAACACATGTATGATCCGTGTTCCAAGGAACCAGGGACCGCCAAGGGATTGTGGGGTCGCTAAGCATCGACGGGGCCGCGTGGCTACCCCACACCAGTCCCACACTTTCCCCACTCTGAAGTTATCCAGTGTTTGAGCGCAGTGACACTCAGCCAGTGGCTATGAAGGATTGATCGAGACTCTATTTATTGATTTTAAGGTGCTTGAAAGAATATGTGCACTAAGTTCTTTCACTGTTAGCCACTGCAGGTCCGCTTTCTCACTTATGTATCACACTCATGTGGGACTTTTGCCAGGGATGTCTCATATGTATATGTGGGGAAACTGATGTTTCAATTCCCCTTTCTGTGCGGCGGTAGTAAGAACTTCCCTATTTTGGCAGTCTCAGTCTCTCAGAACGTTCGTATATAACCGGTCTTGCTGGTCAGGATTTGTCTTTCGGCCCGGATCCTCTCAAAGATGTTTCTTAATCCATCACTTATCAAGTTGTTTCTTTGCGTATGCAGGCTAGACCCACGTGGGAAGACTTATTTGGTAAAGAAAAGATACTTCGCAGGCGTGAAACTTCGAGTACGCCACACTACAGCTTCTGGGTTGATAGGCGTCCAAAGTTAGAAAGCTTACTTGGGCGCGTTGGGGGTGGAGAGGGCGGACCGCCCCGGACCGCTCTCCTGCTGTCGTCAAGTTTGTCCACGTGTCCTCTTGAACATGCCAACTGACGGATCTGAGATCATCAGAGGACGTCTTCTTAAAAATGTACTTATGTCCATGGTTTTGCTGGCCGCCCTCTTTACCCCCGACCACCAGTCAATAATCCATGGCGGTTGGCGGAATTTTCAAGAATATCCGCGTATACTGTGCGCTCCTTTCATATTCTCCCCACTTCTGAATCCTACCTCACATTTGTTTTGGATAGATTTGGCCTTCATAGCATACTGGGGAATTGTTCTCTTCGGCTATGATACTGGCATAGCAGGTGGTGTAGTGTCGCAGCCATACTTTCAGCAAGAATTTGGCCTCCTTAATCCTGACGGAACCAAGAACACGAAACGCACGAATGACGTGTCATCCAACGTCGTGTCAGTACTACAAGCGGGCGCTTTCTTCGGTGCTCTGGGCTCTGCTCCCGTCTCCTGTACGTTGATATCCCTCTCCACGATTGGTATCTTGTTGATCTTTTGTTCCTCCATATCTTGTAGCCAAACTAGGCCGTAAATGGACGCTGATCGCTTTCACATTCGTTTTCTCTATTGGTGCCATCCTCGCCACAGTGGCCAAGGATAAGCATCATGGCCTTCAGCTCATCTACGCTGGCCGTGTTGTTTCCGGCTTCGGTATCGGTGGGATTTCTGCGGTGGCTCCAGCCTACGTTTCAGAGTGCTCTCCGAAGGAAGTACGCGGCAGGATTACGGGTCTCTTTCAGATAATGGTGCGTCGTCATTGTTAACCTCCTATACCCACCTCATCTTGACCTCAGGTCGCCATCGGAGTCATGCTTTCTTACTTCATCAACTACGGAATCGGGATTAATATTCCTACCGGCCCCAATATCTGGAGAATACCGTTCGGCTTCCAGCTCGTGCCAGCAGGGATCATGATGTTTGGCCTGCTCACTGTCAAAGTACGTTGGTCGTGTCTTCCATCTTATCCGCGATTAATATGTTTTCTCCATA
Source organism: Termitomyces sp. K1Ag (assembly GCA_017657315.1). NCBI lineage: Eukaryota > Fungi > Basidiomycota > Agaricomycetes > Agaricales > Lyophyllaceae > Termitomyces > Termitomyces sp. K1Ag. Next base: position 15,826 of record JAGGAR010024156.1, read on the forward strand.
AAAGGAGTCCCCTCGATGGCTCGCTTCCGTTGGCCGAAACGATGAGGCCCTGCGCAACCTCGCCTATCTTCGCTCTGAATCTACCGACTCGGAAAGTGTTTTACACGAGATGGCAGAAATAGAGGCACAAATTGAGGAAGAGCGGGCTGCGAGGCAAGGGCTCGGAATTAAGGAGGCCTTCTTTGGCAAGGGTAACTTCATCCGTTTCGTGATCGCGTTCGTTATTTTCCTGCTTCAGCAGTGGGGTGGCCAGAATTCCGTTGGGTGAGTACAACTTTAGATACGAGTCCTTCCGAGCAGACCGTTCACCTGTATCACCTAGATACTACGCACCTCAGATCTTCACTTCCATTGGATACATTGGAACAAAGAATTCTCTCCTCGCTTCGGGTATCTACGGTGTCGTTAAGGTATGCTGCAGCTACATGTCGTGCAAGTTCTAGTCTCAAATTGCTCAGGTCGTCGCTACCGCCATCTTCGTCTTCTTCTTTGTCGAAAGCCTTGGTCGTCGCATATCACTAATCATATCATCTCTCGGAATGGGTATCTTGTTTTTCATCATCGGCGCCATCCTCAAAACCCATCCCGTCTCACCCAATCACCCTCCTCCGACCCCTCCTCCCGCTTCGAAGGCCATGGCGGCAATGCTCTACATCTACGTTTGCTTCTACTCCATGGGCTGGGGTCCCATGCCATGGATCTACGTCTCGGATATCTTCCCCACTCGCACAAGACACTTCGGTTTGGCAGTTGCTAGCGCTTCACAGTGGCTCTGGAGTAA